>WTSP01019602.1:0-63575 GCA_025331215.1 Actenoides lindsayi
CACTCCAGCACCTCGATATCTCTCTTGTACTGAGGTGCCCAAAACTGGACACAGTACTCAAGGTGAGGCCTCACCAGCGCTGAGTACAGGGGGACAATCACCTCCCTACTTCTGCTGCTCACACTATTCCTGATCCAGGCCAGGATGCCGTTGGCTTTCTTTGCCCCCTGGGCACACTGCTGGCTCATATTCATTCTCCTGTCTAGTAGAACCCCCAGATCCCTCTCCGCCAGACAGCTCTCCAACCACACTGCCCCAGGCCTGTAGCGTTGCTTGGGGTTGTTGTGGCCCAAGTGCAGGACCTGGCACTTGGCCGTGTTGAAACTCTTACCATTAGCAGTGGCCCAGTGATCCGATCTATCCCAGTCTCTCTCTCTCTCTCTCTCTCTCTCTCATATTCCTCGAATACAAAACTGGCAGAAAAAAAAAAGAAAATATTATTGCAGCCAGAATTGTGTGTTTGTAAATGTGCCATGTTTTGCATATTATAGCTCTTGAAATACCTGGAGTAATTCTAACATTTAATGAACTCTTTTTGTCTTGCAGCAACCACGTTCCCCGGAAGAGTCCAAAATACTTGGCTTTGTTTAAAAACTATACTGCCTGGTAATGGAAAACTTCTCATCTTGGGTATTTTTTAATCCTCTGGGAGTTGAATGTAGCTCTGCTTTCTGATCTTCCAGTTCTGTTCTTGCATGACCTGCTGCTGAAGAAGCTCTCTTTAGTTTGAATGTGGAAAATCAGTTTAAGGGGCAACGTGTTGAGACTCCCATTGCCTGTTGATGTGTCGGGGTGGGGACGTTGCCTGTGTGTGTGGAGGGTGACATTGTTTTCTACCTGTTAATGAGGGCATGTACACATTTTCATATCTGACACTAATACTGAGCTTATTTCTCCCCCCCCCCCCTTTTTTTTTTTCCCCGCTGGTTGGTCTGTTTTCTCCGCATGCTCCCGCCGGGCTCCCACCCCTCTTCCCGCCGGGCTGCCGCCCTGGTCGGCGGGCTGGCTCCACGCCGCGGTACCGGCTCCCTCACCCCGGCTGCCTTCCACCCCCCACGCCTGCGGGGACGGAGGGGAACGCGTGTGTGGGGTGTTGTAGGGGGTGTGTGTGGGGTGAGATGCCCCTGCCCCAGGAGCACCCCCCGCCTGCAGCCAGCTGCCTCCCCAAACGCTCCCGCAGCGGCTGCATTCCTCTGGTTGACAAGGTTTTGACGAGTCCTCCCAAAGCTCCTTCTTATTAAGCAGCCACCAAGGGCTTTTCTCCTCTCTCCGTCCGCAAATCGCCGCCTCCGCTGTTTGTAAATACGGGCGCGCTTCTTTGCGCGGGGTCTTTTGCTCGCCCGTTCAGGTAATCTCTGCAGACCTCGTGGGGTGCGGTACGGAAAGTGAGTCCTGGATTTACTTTTTTATTTATTTGAGACGGAGAGGGCATGTTTTTGTTCCTAACCTACTTCAGAGGGGACTCCGTGGTATATCAGGTGTGTCAGAAGAAAGGAAAAAAAAAAAAAAAGGGAAAAAAAAAAAGAAAAGAAAAAAAAGTACAATAACATGACTGTTCCTTAAACTCTTTAGCCAGTCCTGCTACGGAGATTTCATTTGTGTTGCTGTTGCCTTTGTCTAAATACGTGAAAGAATATTTGGGCTCTAATCAGAATAACGCTTTAACGGGAGCTCAAAGACAGCGGAGAGTGAGGGCTTGGTTATTTATCTTTTAAATGGTCCTTTTAATTTGCTGTTATATTTTAAGCAAGAAGTTTTTCTTTTCGTACTTTAAGCACTGGGAAATTCGTGTACGTATTTTCACCGTAGTGTTCATTCGTAATACAACCCAGCCTATGCCTCTGAAACTTCATTAGCATTAATAACAGATGAGTTGAAAGGAGCAAGCTGAAATCTATTTCAAGGGGTGGAATTTGTATGGCAAAGACGTGTGTGTGTTTGTGAGATTGATTACCCACCCTTAGCTTCTGACAGTATACAAATACGTCAGAAGACTCTTTTGGCTTCACCGCTTTCAAACCCCCTTTCCGCTTGATTTGGGGATGGTGTCTCTGGAGCGTGGTAAAGGTGCGTCGTTCGCTCGGTGGTATTTTAGCAGGTATGGTTTTTCCTCTGAAACAGCAATCCGTTGGTTATTTAAAAAAAAAAAAAAGAGAGGGGGAAAAAAAAGGTATTTTAAATGAGATGCAAGTGATGTGAAGGAGGTAATTTATGTAGCCTAATATCTGTTCCTTTTCATATTCAAACATAACGGGTCTCCTTTAGGTAGTAAATGTCAGTCCTTTAATGGTGAATTCATTATCCCGTTTAGCCTGTTGTATTTCATCGTCTGGAATCTTTCACCTGCTCCTGCCTAATATCACGTTTTTCCCTTTCCTCCCACCACGGCAGAATTAATCAATGTGCGAGCACTGGACTAGACGTCAGTTCTAACACTTTATATTTTCAAAAACCTCTCTTGCTTTGCTGAAAGAAAGTAAGAAAGAAAGAAAGAAAGAAAGAGGGCATTTTAGCACGTTTCCATGCAGTCCGGGTCATCCGGTTTTCCCACGGCATTACCTGCCGTTAAAAACAATTTCCATGGGCTTCCCGCTAGCTCCCCGGAGCAGCCGTAACGTGCCGCTCCGAGAGCCGGACCCTTCGCTGCCTTTCTCATTTTATCTGGACAATGTTTACGGTAGCGAGGCTGTTCCTCAGGCAGAGGCTGGAGTAACAGCGAGAGGTTTCAGCACAAGGAAGGGGGGGCCATTAATCCGCTGTATTTTGCATCCAATATATTTTGCAATAGCCGCTCTGATGCTATAATTGCGAACTGACGCAACTAACGTGTGTTAAGTTACATACCTCAAACCAGCAGGACTCTGGTTTCCCCAGTCGAGGCACAAAAGTCACCATTGTGAAGGTTCATAGAGTGATTCGGGGTTTGCGTGTGCTCGCGTTGGGAGGGAAACAACGTTTTTTAGGAAGGCGGGAAGATCAGTTTGCCCCCTGGTGTGTTTGGATACCACCCAGAAAGGGTCCCTGTCGGATGGGTGTCACCCAGAGTTGGCAGTGCCATGCCACCCAGCCTGGCCTCCGGCGGAAGAGCCCCATTCGAGGGGCAGCGCCTGGCTCTGCCGCAGGGACCAAGCAGGACGGCAGCGGCCGCGGCCCCCCGGCAGGCTCCTGGCAGAGCCCTGGGCAGCGGGCACAGCCGCTGCCGCCGCCTCCCTGAAACCGGGAGCCCCGGCGGACAGTCGGGAGCCGCGCTCCCCCTGGGACCCTCCGCGGCTTTGCGTGTGTGGTCATTTGCGACCTTATTTAGCGAGATGTCAGGAAGAAAGATGACATGGGAGCGGTAGGCGGAGGGGACTACCATTTGACCTGGGCTTCGCCCAGGTGGACCCAAACAATTGGCTGTGGGTTGTCCTCTCCTCTCCAAGACCTGGAGGTGAACTGCTTTCCATCCCCGGGCTGTTTGTGTTTAGATGTAGTCAGAGCTTCGTTTCTCTGCCTTTCTTTTGGCTCCAACATCACAGCAGTATCCCTGTAACGCCGAAACCAGCCACCCAGCCCGTCTCTTTGCATCTCAGGATGCAGCTTTCCATGTCCCTTAAACAGCGGGCGACGCCGCGGGAGAAAACCGCTCACATCCTTTCGGGGGGCAGGGAGAGAACTGATGGTATCAAATCTGTGCTTCATTAGGAGGCTGATCTATTGTGCCGAGAGTCCCCTTTCTGATTGCAGCAGCTGGACACAGGTTACAGCCATCCTCCCACCTTCCCTCCCGCACCTCTGCCCGTGTAATTAGGCAGAGCTTTAAATGCAAGGTCTGCTTGCGTGGCACTCTGTTAAGCAAAGAGACGTGATTGTTATTTTATTAACGTGGGTTAACAATTCCATAAATAAGCCGAGGTAGTTTTCCAATCTAGGGCGTCTTTTATCTTAAGACATAAATAACACAACTTAATACGAAAATGAGCGCTCTGTTCCCTCTGGCATCTTTTAGGCTCTCTATCGTGAATGAGAAATAAATTATCCTTTGCAAGCAAATGCGGCAGCGGTCATCGGCTTCGTGTCATTCACAAGAGAAATACCTTAATTTCACGATCCGTATTTAAAAGAGAATTTTGCGTTTGATTGGCAAGGGAGAGCCTAGACCATCAAGAGGTCGGAGCCCTCGCGTTTAATCTTCCCACGATAATTATCGCGGTCATACCTATAATTCGCCTCTGTGACACAAGCTGTGTCCCAGAGATGTCGCGGCACTAGGAATAAAAACAAAAATCAGGCTGTGGGAAACTACTTGTGTTGTTTCTGCTATTTAGGTAGAGTACTGTCACACACATACTCAGGAAAAAAAAAACACCAACAACAAACCAAACAAAAACCCAAAAACCCCAAACCAAACAACAAACATAAGCCGCAAGCGCGTAAGAAACCTTTAATTTAGTAGGTTCTCTGCCTTGGGCATCTCACAGTGAAATACTAACAACTGTGGGGTTCGGGTTGTTAAAAACTCCCTCCTAAACCGACAAGAAGATAGCCAGACATGGATTTGATTTTTTTTTTCTTTTACTTTCCAAGGTCCCTTGTCCCTTTTGTGTTCCTTTTCCTCCCTTATTTCCTTCCTTTCTCTGGGAGGGGCAGCGAGGGCGGAGGGGGGGGGCTGAATCCATTGGATTCTCTGGATTCATATAAATGAAAACACACAGGGAGCAACGGAGCTGGGAGCGTGAACCTTTGCAGCCCTGTCCTGCTCCATCTCCACCTATTGCCTCAGCAGACGGGAGGAGAGAGACTGATTTGTACAAAGGGTTTATTTACATTAGAATGAAGCGACAGTTCCCAGTCTGGGAAGTGATAAGTACTTGGCAAGTCATTAGGTAGTAGATAGAGATCAACCCCTGGATACATTATTCCCCTGCCTTTTGCACGCTCCTTTTGGAGGGCCGGGAGGTTTTTCGGGACGCTGTGCAGCAGAGGTGGGGTGTGTGAAGGGGCGGTGTGAGGGGAGTCCAGCCCCGCTGAGAGCCACGACCGGGCGCTGCCTTTGGCGGAGGGAAGCCGAGAGCCAACCCCCCCCCTTCCAGCCTTCCGCGGGGAGCTGCGCGGGGGGAGGCGGCCCCCGCGGGCCCGCCGGTGCCTCACCGGACGGGGACGAGCAAAGGAACCCGCAAACCCCCTCACCCCGCTTCACCTCGGGAAGGGGCGGCGGCGGCACCGCGCACCGCGCTGGGCGCGGGCGGCCACCTGCGCGGCTGGCGGGCGCTGCGCGGGCCGCGGGCTCCCCCTCCCGGTCCGCCCGTGCCACTGCCTCCTGCTCCGCGCCTTTCCGCGCCCCTCCGCGCAGCTCCCACCGCCCGCGAGCCTCCGCCCCCCGACACCTGCCCGCGGAGCGGCCGAGCTCTGCCCTTAACGCGCCACGGGGGGAAGGGAAGGGGATTTAAAACAAAACCCGAACCCTTCCCGACGCCGCTTTGGTGGTGGGAGCGCGGCCAGGCGGTGCCGGTTCCGCGAGGCACAGCACGGTGTCAGGGGCGAGCACCAGCGCGGTGCCAGCTCCACCCCGGCCGTTATTGTCCTCGCTCTGCCAAGGAATGTCTTTACTGGTTGCCAGGTTTGCCAATAAAACTCGCGAATGAAAAAGTATTGGTTTCCAGGAAAAGTACTTGTGTTTTTTAACCTCCCCCATGCTGTCTAATTACCGACGTGTTCAACCACTGAAGAACGGCTTTGTAAAACTCTGGTAAATCTAGAGGCAGATGTAAATCCAGGGGCAGATGCTTTCACACAGTTGAATGGCTACAGAGGTGTGTAAATACACACACGCGCATGCACATATAGATGCCCAGCTAGATGGAGCATGGCTTCTAGAGCTTTACAAGGCATTTATGGGTATTAAGTACAATTGCACTGAAGAACAAGTCTCCTTCAAGGCTCCTAGGAGCTATGGTAACACAAGCCCTAAAACTGAGGTATCTGCACATGCACTTTTATGAAGCCACAAGTGCTCTCTTTGCAAAGTTGTATGTGTGCTGCTGGAAGTAATCCATTAGAGTTGTTTACATACAGAAACCAATGCCTCACTTTGCAAAAAGTAAAGTATCATTAAAAAGAGGTGAAAGAATAGTTTAAAAAAAAAGTAGAGCTCTCAAGTTGTGTCTGTTATTTTCCATAAAATACAGGGAATGCATAAAAGAGACAGGTTTTTAAATGCTCCCTGTGCAGCAAAAGCATGGAACTGGCAGCTGCAGGAGTCCCAGTGGCTGGGACCCCAGGGAATCGCCTCTTTCTAGAAGGGCTCTGTCCTCCAAACCTAGCAGTGCACCCTTTAAAGGGAAAAGAAGTCATGGTTCATACCCTAGTCCCTATCCCAGCAGTACTGGCTGGGTGACTGTGATGGCCACCTGGCAAATGTTGGTGTGTAGGATGGCACCAGCAAAACCAAACAAGGCCAGTTCCCCTATTTTGCAAAGCAGAAGAGGTTGCGAGCCTATACCCAATGCTAGATGATCAATTTAGACTTACTTTGCCTAATAAAAACAAATACAGATGTTTTCAGATGGCATATCATGAAAGAAAAGACACTTGAGGGATTATTTTCAAAAATTAAGTTTTCTATTCAACTTGATAACCCCTAAGTAGAGCCAGAGATTCTGAACTGAGACTTAAATTCCACAGTAAGTGCATGTGCATAACTGTGGGGTGGAAGTGTGGTTGGTTGGGTAGATAGGCAGATCTGTAGCTTTCTGTTAATACGCAATTTTTCTCTCAGAGTTGTGGATGCTGCAAACATTGAAGCAGTAAGTTATGAACAAAAGAATTGTGGTAGGATACTTTTGTTGGTAGCTTCCTCCTGATTTAAACTGGCTGCCCGGGTAGCACAAAACAGCATTTCCCTGTGCACTGGAGCTCCCTGCGTGATGATGACAGGGAGGCCCACAGAGGCAGAAGGAGGGTTTGCATGGGATGGAGGCTGGAGCTACTGTAACCGTCCCTGTGGCAAGAACACCCACGGAAACAGGTAATTTGCCCCTCCCACACCAAACAACAGCCAGAAGCAAAAAATGTTAACGTAACTTACGTCATCTTTTGCCTGTATCATTACTAAGGAGGAACTGAAAGCTGTTTTATGAGGAGCAGACAGACAAGACTAGCTTGAGCTTGAGACATTAAAAACCCAAACCACTAAGATACCTGAAGGCATCTCAATTAAGAGATATTACCATCCTGATCAAGATGCAGTCATTGTTAGTAAGCATCCCTGATTTTTAACAGAGATATTCCAATTATGTAGATATCCTGATTAGGTGCACTTAATTTAAGTAAAGAGAACAGTGTGGAGGAAATGTGGATGGCTTTTGTAAGGATCCGCTTCAGAGAGGGACTTACACCTTGCAACAGGGTGTAAGTGGAGTTCAAACTGTGTAGCTCTAAATTTCAGCTATGCCCCTTCGCCCCACACTGAGCAACCATCTAACCTTGAAGGCATCCAGATTTGGTGGGTGCCTCCGTCTCTTACCAGTGTGTTCCCTGGGCACCAGTAGCTGTGCTGCTGCTGGGCATGCCCACAACCGCCTGAGTCAGAGCATCTTGGCACCTGCTTTCAGCCTAAATCCCAGTGGGATCCAAAAAGTAGGCAGAGTGGCGTCTAAGTACCTGCAGGGGCTGATCCAATAGATAATGTCTTGGGCTTTGGGATAAATTTGAAAGGAAGGTCCTTATCAGCTCTGCACCACATATCTCTGTATTTTATGGGTCTCAAGTCTGGCCAGAGCCTCATGGGTTTTGGATGGAGTGACTCAAGGTGACAGGTTTTTGGAAGTACTCACATAGCTTTTTATGCCTTTGCCTCCCTCCCTGTTACTCAGGCCTTGAGTCTGAAGTTCTAAAGCACAGGTTCTGGAGGAAAAAAATGCAGACAGCAAGACTTCCAAACACTGGTCCTTTTGAAAGCTCTGAGCTGAACCTGCCAAGTGTGCTGAGTCAAGAAGGAGAGACGGAATGAAGCTTACATCCGGCTGTGCTGGCCTCAATGTTCACCATGGGCACAGCTACAGCTGGAAGAGCTCTGCTGGGGAGGAGAGAGCTCTGTGAAAGGAGGTTGCAGTGGACAGGGTTGGATTCCCTGGGCCATGGGAAGAGCTTCATGTCTCTCCATGCATCCATTTCCCTCCAGAGGCTGGGCTTGGCTTGCATCTCTACACTGAATAAGGGAAGGAATGTGAGCCCTCCACCACACCTCTACCTTTCAACATTTGCTAAGCCTGTTTGTCTATTTTGATCCCCCCCCCGCCCCCACCCCTCCTTTTTTTTTTTCCCCTATGACTTTTGAGATTGTAATCTCAGTAGGGTAGGGACTACCTCCTCCTGTTCTCCATCTGTACTCTGTCTAGCTCCTGATTGTGCCCAGGATCTTGAGCAGATGTGCTAATAATTAATAATATTATCTTGGGGGATACACTTAAAGGATTCATTTGGATCTGATTGGACTGGGGATAAAATAGACCTTTTCCTTTGGTAGAGAAGGGCTTATGATAACCACTTGATTAAAATGCTTGCTCTCTGCAGAGGTGAGCACATCCAGTGGTGCTCATCACAGATTTGCATAGACTGAATAGTGCATCGTGTCCGTCTTTCTTCTAAGTTTAGGGGAATGGCAGCAGCCGTCTAAACCTCTTTGAAGAAAAAGATGACATGGAGTTTTCTTGCTGACCTGCAGCAAAGGTGTGAGCTTGAGGTGTGCCTGGGTTTCAATTTGCCTACCCATAGAAATTCCAAATGTGGTAGTTTCATGCAGTTATTTCATCTCTGAGGTCTCGTGCATGTGTGTCATCCTGACCTTGCACATTTGTGTGGCACGCAGTAAATCAGTCCAGAAATTCATGTTTGAATGTGTGTGTATGTGTGTGTGTGTGGTGTGAAAATGGGGCAAACTCTGCTCAGTTTGAAAACTGTTCCTCACAAAGTGCAGCATGCAATGGTGGTGTAGGTTTGTATTTGCAGATTTAAGTATGCTTGTTAACTCTTCAAAATAATGTTATCTCTCCCAGTGCATTTCCCATTGAAGTGAATGGAAATGTTAATTGACTTTAAAGCACAGTTTCCTCCGCCGCCTCCTTCTTAAAAGACTTAATCAAGCATGTTTAGTAGAAACCTATGAGAGCTGTCTAATGACTGGCTCGCTTTGCCCAAGGAAAAATGTAACTATAAACAGAAACATGATGCTGAAAAATAAGTTTGGTAGAAAGTGTTTAGTCTAGTGCTAGATGAATGATGGAAGCTTGTATTTGTGAATAATTTATTTGACAATTGGTGGGGGGAAAAAAAATGACCGAGTAAGTTCTTTGCTCGTTTTTCCTTGCCTGTCTACAAAACTGGCTGAACAATGAGCAAACAAATTGCTAATATTTATTCAGGAGCAAAGAGGTCAGCTTTTGTATGAAGTGTTTTCAACAGTGGCTTGGACTAGCACCAGATTAGCTTAATTTTCTTGTGTCCTCTGTGTAGTAAACAAAGGAAGTTGTTCTATTAGTTACTGAATTCACTGTGAATTTGCATCTTGCCAGCAACACTTATGTTCTATTGCAAATCATGTATTGTAAAGACTCTGCAAATATAGGAGCCTGGCTTTCATGCCCTCGGCCAACCTCCTGAGACTTCAGAAGGTGAGTTTCACTTTACAGCCCGTACAGTGGGTGCTGCCCCCCTTGAGCCCCTTCTGAAAGGGGCTTCTCCAGTCGTGTGCAGCCTTGTAGGTGGCAGTTGAGTGAGCAGAAGCTCCTCTGCTGAAGAGATGGAGTGCTTCATGATCAGGAAGGCTTCCATCTCCATATGTGATGATGCAAATAGTTACTGATTGCCAGACAGAAGCTGCTTATTATTTTTCCTCTTGGTGAGAGAGGAAATGCAGACAGATGGCAGAGTCTCTAAAGAGCTGCCTTTATTAGCTTGACCCGACAGCAGCACAGAGGTGTTTTGCTTGGGGACAAAATCCACATTTTTGCCTGGCAATTTAGTGAGCTTGTCTGCATCACCTCCTACGCTTCCTCCTACAACCTTTCCCTTCCCCTGTGACACACCCAAGCTGCTTTCTTGCTACTCCTTCATCTTTTGCTACCTTTCTGTCTCCTCCCATGACACCAAATGATCTTAAAAGTGTTCTAAAATGAATATATATTTTTTTATACTTTTCTGTCCTCACCACTTCAGAAAGACCACAGGCAAAACTACTTTCTGGGGAGGGACTAAAAAAAAAAAGCACTGTTTCTACAAGAGCATGCCCCTTTCCAAAGGTGACCTCTCTGATTCCAAATTCAGTGCTATTGCTGTCAGTAAGATTCAGGTTAATACAAAGGCTTCTGTGGGTCTGGAACGTGACTCTGGATTTGCACTGTGGGTTCCCAGAGAGGTCTTGAGCACCTTCAATTCCCATGGGAGTCAGGGGAAGCTGTAGGTACTGGGAATATCTCTTGAGGTGGGTCCTGTCATCTTGGTGCGTGACCGCACCTCCTCCATACATCATCAGCTGCCACTGTTGCCTGTACTTATTCTCTGAGAGGATAAGTTTTCAAGTGTGTAATTCAGTATTTTGTGTTCAGGTGTGTGGTGGGTTGACCCTGGCACGGCACCTCTATATAGCTCACTCTTTCTGTGGCTTCACCTATTCAGAATTGCCTGAGTGTGAGAGTGCAGGAAGGGGAGGCAAGGTGGGTCCTCCTAAGTGGAGGTCCCCTGCTCTTGCAGTAGCTGTGTTCCCCAAGTTTTCTTAGTTCCTATCTATTCCCAAAAGCTGCCTGACAGTGTGAAGGAGATGGGTTGTAGCATAAGTTCTTATTGGAGTGTGGGATCTACTTGCCCCCTCATGCAGAGAGACTCACAGCTGATCAGAGCTGTTGTAGGACAAAGGATGGAAGGCATGAGATGTGGAAGCAGCAGGTCATAGGATCTCTTTTCAGCCTTAGCTCAGGTGAGCTTTCAGTGCATGTGGAGAAGCACTGCCTGATTAAATGCTACAGCCCTTGGCTGTGCGTGCAGTGTCACAGAGCCCAGAGGTGAACTCCACGCCACACACTGAAGTGGTCACTCGCAGCGTTGTCCTCAGATGTGACTCATATTTGCAACAGCCTTGTTTGTGCTTGGCTACAGAAAACAGACAGATGCCAGCCCAGCTCCTGGCATGATTTGGAGCAGTTGCAGGGCAGTAATGAACTTTATGCTGATCTCACAACCTCCTCCTCCAACCTGCTTCTGAGAATAAAGGAGAATGGAGCAAACCCAGGGGCTTTTACCCTGACTGCTCGCCCTGGTCCTGGGGGCTCAGTGGTGGCAGTGCAAGACAGACCCTGTGGAAGAATAGTGACATGGATGGGGAAACTGGGTTCAGGCTCACACCTTTATGCAGTACTGGAAGGTCAGAAGGTGCCTTACTAGAAGAAGAGCCCAAGCCCCTGGCTGGCCCAGCCTCTCTCAGGGAGAGCTCTCTCCTAAAGCCCCAGGTGTGAGGTGAGTAAAACAAACATGGACTTCAGGATGTGATGCTTGTGGGGCTGCTCATAAGTTGTTTGTCTGAGGTGAGTTCTCAGGTGAGTGTTTCCTGCTGCCTGTAGGATCAAGCCCTGGGAAGCTGCTGCTCCTCCTGGAGCCAGAGGCAGCTTGGGGTAATCAGCACAGTTAGGAATGAGCTCTGACAGTGGAAGCCTGGTAAGAGCACAGTTTAATTTCACTGTGGTATGGAGCACTCCAAGAAAACTCCCAGACTCAGTCCTTTTCCTTCAAGCACAATCCCTTATCAAGGTCCTTGGCAGCAATTCACTTACAGAAAGGAGCAGCTGTCATGGTATTCCCACATACAAACAGGGAAAAACAACCCCTCCCTGCTTTCAGTACAGCACTGTTATGTAGTAAGGATAATTACAATATTTAACACTTGTATCTGTGCTTTTAATCTTCAAAGCTCTTAACAAGCACTAGCTACAGGTAATTGTAGCTGCAGAGTGATATGGCCATTTGCAAAGAGAGAACTGTGTGCTCCAGTGGTCCTGTGTGGGGTGGGCATTGTGCAAACGGGGATGTAAAGGCTCAGTGACATGGACTCTCTTGGCGGCCAGGGTTGACTTTTCCTATCGCTGGTCACTGCCTTCTTGCTGGAGGTTCCTGACTTCTCGGGTCTGTTGGTGGAATTGCTCACTTTATGATTTCCCAACCCATCTCAGCCTGATGAACTTGGTTAGGAAAGATCTATATGGCAAGCCTCGTTAGCTGACCTGGCGTGTTTTGACCGGAGTGGATGAGGGAATGCTTGGATGAGCAGCTCTGCTGGCACACCTGGGAAAGGGGTAACTGCTGGCAGAGGGGCAGAAAAGGAGACTGTGGAGAGTCTTGTAGGAGGATGGGAGCTGGCACAGGACATGTGTCTGTCAGAGACAACCTATGCTGGGTCCTTGTCCTTTGGCTTGTCTTTCAGTTCTAAGGGACTTAATACGGAAAGCCTTGGTATGTAAAAGGCATAACTTGTTTCCTTAGCTATCTTGCTGTATCCATGAGGGTCACACAGGAAAAACAGAAGGAGCAGTGAAGAAATTGGTGCTGCTTTTAATGGATTTGCTTTCAGATTTTTTTTTTTTTTTGTGGAGAGGAAGGACAAAAGACAGCTCTTCTCTCTTTTTGTGAGAAGGAGGAAGGTCATCAGGCATCTGTTCAGTTCTACAACTTTTATGGCTATCCGTTATTGCCTCTATCTGCAAAACCGGCCATTTGCTCCTGTAACATCGCTTCTGTGTTCTGTCTTGTTTTGCTTTCTTACTAAGTTTGCTCATCTGAAAGTTCTCGGGTAAAGCCTGGCTAAAGTTCTGGCTTCGAGCAGGCAAATGAGATGAGTGGTTATGAAATGCATCACCAGAGCGCGCAGCTCTACAGGGTACCAGCTGCTGGTGCTTGGAAGCTAAAGCATACACAGCCTGTACACAGCATCCTGACAGCCCATCAGCTCCTGGCCTTCACAGCAAAAAGGCTTTGTATTTATCAATGTAAAGTGATCACACAGGCAAACAAAGGCTGTGTTGGTCTGGTCCCTTCCAACCTCAACACCTCTGAAGTCTGTGTGCTGACTGTACTGTTTAGATACGTTTGAGGCCCACGTATCTTGCAATTTGATTTTAAACAAAGCAAATCAAACCCTAACTGCTGGAACCTTTGTTTTCACTAGAAATCATGCTCATATCTGTGCAGTAAATGTCTGTCCTTCCCACTTCTTAAGAGGAAAATTAAGGTAATATATATTGTAAGGTAATAACAATAAGTTAACAGGAATTGGTTCATTCAAAGGGATTAGCTCTGGTTTTGTTCTTATTTTAACTGTTCATGCACATTAACATTTTCCCCTTGAGGATTGTTTTGGGGAGGAAGATTGTGAAACTCTGAGCTGGTTCTCTCTTGTGCTGAAGCTTCATTAGTATGTGCATTACTCTGGAAAATGAAGTCTCTACTTCAGGACAATGTATCCTGTAAGAGTGTTATCTCTGTCCCTTTGGTTAGTGAGGTTTAGTCATGTAATTCCTCCAGACTTCATTATTATGAATTGGATAATATTTCTCTTGAAATGAATTGATGAGATGGGAATCTTGACATTCTCGTTAAAAGAAAAAAAAAAAAAAAGATTTCTAGACCTTATTGTTCCAGAGGAAAGCATCCTACGAATGTGAGTGTACTTCAGGAGCAAAGAAAAAAGCTCTGGAAAGAAACACATGCTCAAAACAACCTCTGGAGTTTAACCTTGTGACTCTTAAGTTTCTCCTCCTTTTTGAGGCCTCAGATATTGTGATTGGCAGTGCCGTGGAAGGGGTCAGCTCCTGGAGCCAGCTGCTTGCAGGCAAGCAATGCCCCGGGAGAAAGAGCAAACTAAAGCTCTCAGCTCAGAAATGCAGCCTCCTGCCTGTATGGTTCTGTGGTGGGACTGTCTGCGAGACTAGGAAAAAAACCCCAAACCTGAAATCCTCTCCCTTGTTTGCACAGTTCCAATTAAGTGTAATCAATTGCTCAATCAATCTTTTGCTCTTAATAAAGTCAGTTATCTTTTTCCTTCTAATTCCCCTCCAGGTTTTTTAACAATTGTTCAGACAGACACAACAAGCAGCTTTTGTAAAGGAAGAGTGTAGGCGTTTCCTTTGGCTGTTTTCACTTTCTGCCTATGATGATGTTATGCTCCGCACCCTCCCCAAATCCTAATCATATACAATGAGTCTGCTAGGAGCCCATATATATTTTTTTTTCCAACTGGCATGGATTGAGTACCTTAATTTGATAGCAAAGTCATGCCAATTTTTTTTTTTTTTTGGGGGGGGGGGAAGAATAGACATTTTGTCATCTTTGTGTTGCTGATGAGTCAGACCATTTAAGCTAGGGAAAGGTTTAGAGAGGGGAAGGGAAATGTTCTCCAGCCTTATCTACTCCAACATTAATTTGGGTAGGAGGTAGGAGTGGAGGAAGTCTGAGTAAATCTGTTCCTCATTCAAGTTGCTTTTCGATAGTTACCGTTGTCTGCAAGCTGAAAGAAGATGCATTGAATAGTTGCCCACCCCTGAGTGGATGTGAGAGAGGAGAGGTCCCACATCTGTTCGCCTTGGTTCTGTGTGTGTGCAGAAGACCCCTGTGCTCGATGGGTGCATGTAAAAAAGGTCAGCTGCAAAAAAGTCCTTCAGTTGTATTGCTTTAACTCCCCTGCATTGCCATGTGGGAGGGAGACTATGTTGTACCCGTACAAGGCATATTTATACCTGAGTAAACCTGTCCCTGGGAGGTTTAACTCTCCTGGCTTAAAAAACAAACAGACTGTCCTTAACTGACATGGTCATGCAACTGCAAATACTATCTGTGGGTCAGGCTGTGTCTGGAATCAGAACTGGTTGGTCCCATTCAAAGTGGATGAGAAGATTAGATTGAACAGATAGGGAGTAATTTAAGAAAAAGGGGGGGGGGTGGGGGGGGTGGGGAGGCAGGGGAGGCATAGTCAGGAGAGTTACAAGTGACCTGAATGGGAAGAAGAGGTGAGCGGGTGTGGCTCTGTGGAAAGTGCCGGCAGCAAAGCCCTTACTTAAACTTTACTTAAACTTGCCCGCCTGTTGATTTTAGCTTAGGGACAGTCAAACCAGGCCTATGCTTTTAAAGGAAAAGAGAGAGTGAATGTCAAGAAAGTGGCATTACCTCCCTGTGAACTAACACCAAACGGAGCAGTGGGAAGCCTGGTGTCCTGGGGGAGCGGGTGGAAATCGCCTTACACAAGGGCACAGTTGCACTGCAATGACTCCTGCTCCTGTCAGCAAACCGAAGTCAGCCTTGCGCTTGCCCATGGGCTTGTGCGCAATGACCACTTGGGCACGGGGCTAGCTTCTCCAGTGGGTTTTGCAGCCCGCGGTGAGCTGTGTGCTCCCATGTTTACATGGCTATTGGCCCTCAATTAAGGGAGTTCGGAGCTAGTTCAGCTGGACCTATCCTGCATGCAACTGCTGTGGTGCAGATATGCCCTGGGAAGCTTAAAAGTGGGTAAAGCTCAGATGGATGTGCTAAAGATGGTAACAAGATAATGAGAGTGAAGTGCTACCCTACCTCATGGGTTATTTTCAACTCTATTTTTGAGGCTAACCCTGCTGGAAGGTGAAGAGGTGAGGAAAAATTTTCTTTATTATGCAGACTCTTCTGTCCCTGGTCAGTCACCAGCCAGTTCAGTTGAAGGCAAATCTGCCAGCGTAGATCGGAGGAAGGCTGCTCCAAATGACAGGGTCTCTGAGGCAGTAATGTGGCAACAGGGACCAGTTGGGTACTGAGGTTTCTCACGAATACCCCTTTGCTTGGCTTTGGGGGTGGAGGACCTGTGTAGGAGCTGCTGTGCTGGTTGCAAGCCAGGAGGTTATCTCCTTGTGCTGGGGTGATCCTCCCTTGGCTAGGGCTTCTGGCCTCAGGGCTGTTTTTGTTGTGAGGATGGCACAAAGCAGCCTTACTTCGGGGAAGGATTGGGGCCTGGGCCTTATCTTGCTTTGATTATATTAAATAATCTATCTGTCTGCCATGTTATTTACATAACTCTTATTTAAATAGTTTTACATCAGACACACTGAATCATGAGACTGGAAGTCTAGACGATGCTTGCTAGGCTCAGCCTGCCTTTAACCCTCCTGTGCTGCCATTTTTCTTGTCTCTCCCTTCAGGATCACCCTGCTCTGAGCTCTGCCTTTGGTCTGTGCGGGACATATGAAGTGCTGGTGGTCTCAGGAGTCAGGAGTGAGCAAACTGGAATTGCTCACAGAGGCAGGAATAGGGGAGGAGGTGGTGAGATGGCTGGGAGTTGTTTGTCTGGTTTTACTAGGTCAGCTCTGAGTGAGGCTGCAGGGCAAATGGCTTTGGACAGCCAGACTTAGGAGAGGACTTTACCTCCCGAGCTTGGTGTGGCAGGCACTGCCCTGGCAAGCTGCTGAAGGAGATAACTCATTTCATGAAGAGCAGGAGGAGGTATAGAGTTACCCTGTGCTGAGCAGGCTTATGGGCAGAGGCTGGAAGCTGGGAATGGGGAGAGAGCAGATGGAATAAAAGACATTTGTCACTTTAGAGAAAAGCCAAGAAAGTCCATCCATTTTCCTGGGTTCTCCCCACTCTCTGAAAGTGCTTTATAAGTTACTAATAATTCATAAATGGCTTGTGTTATAGGACACTTGACAAGTTCATCTGTCCCTCCTTCTGAAGGCACATTCCAGGTTTTATGCCTCTGTCACAAACCTTGTTGTTATGATTTCATTATATATTGATTTTGATATATGTTTCCTGCGATACTGTGTGCACTGGAACTGAATCTCTGCTTTGGAAAAAGAGGGGACCGAGGATTCTGGTTCCTCATCTTTTGCCTCCCAATGAAAAAAAACCATACATTTCTGAAGAGTTGCTGCAGCCCTGGATGCTGCTTCCAGAGGGCTTTGGGGTGGAGGGATTGGGATGGAGCAGCACTTCCACCTAGTGGGCTGAGAAAATTAGGCAAGTGCTTCAACCTGGGCATTTCCAAGTCACACAACAAAAGCGTGAAGGCACTTCCCGAAGCAGAGTTTCTTGCCCTAATATGTAGCAATAGATTATTCCTATTCCAGAAATAACAACACAATAATCCAGCCTGTTTGGTATTTGCAAGTCAATTCTTGGGCTTAGTTCACTGGCAGTCGATGCAATTTGCTAGACCGCGAGCTCAGGGATGCTGTGATGGGAAGGTGAAGCAGAGGAGACTGCATTCCTAAACTGAAAAGCAATGCAAGACAACACTGAGCTGTGCTCACAAAGGGCTCTGCACCTGCGTCCTGAAGTATTTTACACACATCTGTATTTTCACCCTTAGCTGATAGGTGGAGAAAACAAGGTATGAGGGATGTGTGGCAGATAATTCAATAGATAGCTTCTGTTTTGGATCCTTGTTTTCGGGTGCTGCATGTCGATCCTGTTCTCCAGAGAAGCTGAGCAGTTAACTGGAGTTGGTAGGGATTTAGAGTGCATATGGATCCAGCACAGCAGGATCCTGGTCTGCGGGATGCTGTCCCAGTGCAGACAAATAACCACCACGGTAACAGTATAAGGTAATACCAGAGGAACCTTAGTCCCTCTGAAAACCAGACTTCGTGTCTCAAGCCAAGCTCTTGGGGAACTGATGCCTTTGAGATGAGCTGATACTTCTGAATGAGTTAGAGGGGCCAAGCTGAGAATAACTCAATGGGGCTAAATCACATTGTAATGCCTGTGGACAGCAAAAGTGTATAAAATTCTAAGGGGGAGGTCAGTTTGCTGTCTCCTACTGTTATTGCTGAGCTGGGCTGCCTCCTTTCAGCAACTAGCTGTTGTGAAAGAGGAACTCGTTTTTCTGCAAGGGCTGTTTCCCAACAAGGAGGCTTAAAGGGTGGAATTGTTGTTGCAGAGACTGGGAAATTACACACACACACACACATGAACCCACACCCCCCTGTGAGTCCTGTTAAGGGAAGTTGTAAGTTCAAAAGTGAGGATCAGAGCAACTGAGGTGATTCTGCTGTGAATGGCAGTACGTGATTGACATCTCTGGGCTGATTCAACACCCAGGCATGACACGAGGTGTGTTTAAGTTATTTTAAGATGCTGT
Source organism: Actenoides lindsayi (assembly GCA_025331215.1). Taxonomy (NCBI): domain Eukaryota; kingdom Metazoa; phylum Chordata; class Aves; order Coraciiformes; family Alcedinidae; genus Actenoides; species Actenoides lindsayi. The sequence continues at coordinate 18,125 of WTSP01019602.1, forward strand.
GGCCTGCCTTAAGGTATCCTGGAATTCTGACACCCCGCCAAATAGATTTGACTCCCCGGGGGAGGGGGTGATCTTCCAATAGCCACACCCTCCTGATTGGCTGCCCAAATGCAATTATATTTTTTTTAAAAGTCTTTATTGACAGAGAAAAACGAATAATTTGTACTGGAGGAACACACAGGTCATTGTTCCTCTTCTGCTGTGTGATTCATCCAGATCAAGCTGTCTGTTTAGTGTTTCTACTAATGCAGCAACTTGGAAACGCTAACCCATAAGTGCAGCTTTTGTTTCCTAAAAACCTATTGCTGGGTGCTTTTTGAAACTTTTCAATTTCTTTTCTTTTTTAAGCCTGTCATGTTTTGGAACGAGAAGAGCACAGGCACTTTCTTGGCAAATCTTCCATAACCTTTTCTGTTCCACACTTAGACAGTACCTTCTTTTACTGGGCTTGCAACAGAAGAGCTTTACACCTCTGCAGAGAGGAAACGCCTGTGAGCGAGTGGGTCTGATGGCCAGTGTAATGGCATTACACCTTATCGTTCCATCTGGGCAGAAATACATTCCCAAGGTCTGGACCCCGAGCGGGACCTCTCTTGACCCTCTCCGTCAGTGCTCAGTAGCGATCTTCCTGGGACAGGGGCAAGATGTGACCCTTTACCCTGGGCACCTCCTTTTCTCCCAGAAATAACCTCTGCATTCACAGCCCCGTGTGCCGTTGAGGCAGCTGCAGTGTCAGGGCAGGAGCCACATGGATGCAGGTCCACCCTTTTCTGCCCACCTGCCTGTTGCACAAGCGAGCAGCACCGAGCAGGGAGCTTGCAATTTGAATATGTATTAAAAGCCCACATTGCCTCCCCCAGCCTCCCTCCGCGGGCAGCCCCTCGGCGCAGCGGAACTGCCCCATGTGCAATGCAGCTGGAGAGGGCTCTGCCCGCAGAGGAAGCACGACGCTCATCCTGAAATGCAGGAACGTTTCTGAGGGCTTTTTCTCTTGGGTTTTGCTTTCTCTTTGTTTTAAGGTGGCCAAGTAAGCTCTTTCAGATGAGGTATCAACCAGAAGTAGGCTAAGACACAAATAAATGCATTGCCCCCAATTAGAGAAAAAGGGCTTCAGAGAATGCACTTATCTCAATCCTGCTTGGGTAGTTGAAGCAGCTGCGAGAAAGCTAATAGCAGGGTTGAAACCAGACTTGCCAGCAATTTCATTCTTGGCCAGACAGTCAATTTTTTCATGCTTTTGTCTGGCTGTCTCTCTGTAGGGCTGCACAAGGAGAGCAGTTTTACTTTCTTTCGTTATTATACATATATTTTTCTGCTGAATTCATCTATGACTGCCATAATAACTCAGTGGCACTCTGTTTCCTAGGAAGCTTGAGTGACTGAATAATGAAGATGAATCAGGATTCCATAAAAAAAAAAAAAAAGAAAATTATTCTTTTCCGTGCAGCCCAAACCCAATAATCTGCTTTTTGCCAACCTGTCCCTATGAAATAAAAAAGGGGCATTCATTTGTACCGCCTCATTTTCCTCTGCGTACCATGAAAGGATTTTTTGTTGCAATCTGTCACCCTCATGTGCAGTCTCTAAACAGCCTGTGCCCCCTTCTCCTCCAGGCAGTACGGAGAGCAGTTATTTTTAATAGGAACTCATTTAACATACCTATGAGTCGCAGAGGTCACACTCCCTGGACTTCGCTTCAGCTGGGATCCTCCTCTGGACAAAGGTGATGTGTCTTAGAGCGTCTTTGGCTTGGCAGGAAGGTTTATTAAAATACCACAAGTTCAGACAATGCTGGTTACAAGGAGTGCACAGTGCATTATATGTGGGAGGACTGGCGCAGAGTTTCCAGTAAAAATGAAGTGACTTAGAAAACTCTTCTTCACCCTGGCACATCCCAGGGAGTGTATTCTGTGTCTGCGTGTCTGGTGGAGCCTGCTCATGCTCCACGCACAATGCGTGCTTGTACATGGCTTGCAGAAAATCTTGGGAATCATTTAGCTCCTCACTTGCACACAGCACAGGTTTCAAAGGGTCCCAGAGAGGATTCTTTTGTGTCCAATGAAAGCCTGTCTCAGATTTTAAGCATTGCAGGGGCCAGAGTTTCAGCCGCTGTAAATCAGCGGAGTCCTGGGGAAACTGGTGGGGATTGGCCAACTTACACTGGCTGAAAGTTTGGCCCTCGTGTCTTCCCGACACCTTGCCCCGAGGATGTGGCTGCATGGGCAGGAGGCAGCGCCCGTGTAGGGACAGCCTGTGCAGCTGAGGCACGATGCCCACGGTAAGCCATGGAGCTAATGCAATCTGGTTTCATCATCTGCCCAGGCAATATGAGGACACCGATATTGCAAGACAATTTCAGGCCGTTGCCATAAGCTATTTTGCATCTCTTGGAGACTTCAGCTGTCACAGGAGCAGCAGTCTCTTCTCAGCCCTCCTTGTTGATGATGAAAAAAAGAGGTGGTTTCTTATTCCCTCTTTCTCTGGCCTCTCTGCATTTCACAGGATGAGGAAGATTTACTTTTGTTTGTTTTGCTTGGTTGTTTGTTTTGTTGCCTTTTTTTATGTGTTGTGTTTTGTTTTGCTCTTCCTCAGTGCTACATCTGAGCTTCAGTTAAACCCAGGGACTTTTTGTGGTCCTGTCAGTAGGTCTCAAGCAGCTGATGAGGGGCTTGAACAAGAACTGCCTCAAAAGGTGGAAGGCAGTGGCTTCAAAGAATCGAAGGCACTTTGCACCAGCTGACACTCCAGTCTTGTACTTTTCAATAATCCCATGGGACTTGATCTCATGGCTGAATCTCTTTGGCTTTTGATCTGTCTCCTGTCATCTTTGAAGTCACTGTCTGAGTGATAGTTCAAAGTGTACATCAAATTTGAGGTTAAAAAAATACAGTAAGTTAAAGAAAAGGGGGAAAGTATTTCAAACTTCATTCCTTAAAACCTATGGTATACGATTTTTCTTTTAACTTTGTAGCTACTTGTAGGTCGTTCTGCAGTTGGGTCAAGTCTACAGATAATCTACCTAGTGAAAAGTTAATGGAGTTATACTCACTTGTACCTGTTGACCCAGTGGTTTCCCTTTGGGTTTAAGAAGATCCTGCTCTGCCAGAGAACTATGACTTCAGTTGAGATTAGGTGTTCAACTGTGCTCTGGTCACCTGCCTTTTGATAATACTGCCCTATCTCTTGAGATTGGTGTAAGGACAAAATACAGTCACATCTGTGAGCTGCTCGGAAGTCAGGATGAGTATTGTCTACTTAGGGTTGTGTCTTAAGGCTCTGGGTGACTTTCCTTCAGTTAAGCGTCTATGGCACAGGACACAAACATGTGAGTCTGAGTACTCAGACCTTCTGTTCCTATCTGTTATTGAAGCCAAAGAAACCTCTGAGTGAGGCTGTGGGTACAAGTTCTATTTTCATCTGAGGTGCGAGTTCCTTAAGAACATTGAAAATCCCATTCTGTGCCTGAGTCAGCCTTTGGCCCCTAATGAGGTACTTCCTCACTGATCCTTTTGCCAGCAGCAAGCAAACAAAACCAAATCTTCCCATCTGGGATGTGATTCCACTGATGCCACATTAGTCTGAAATACAGATATGACTCTGTTTCAGATACCAGGTTGTCTTCCAGCACATGAGGATGTACATCCATCTTCAGCAGGAGTGAAGGAGTACTGTGGAGTTTCCCTTTACCCATGACTATTGCCAATATAAGTAACACAAATGGATAAAGACAAGCAAACAAGGCCCTGGCACCACAGGTGCTGCTTTTTCTACTGAGCTGATAAACCAGGTAAGTGGTGGAGATATTCTGAACTGTAAACAGTGTAATGCAATAATTGGCAGCTCAGTGAGTACCTTGATGTATTGTAGGGGGAGAGAAGTGGCAGAGCCCCACCTGTAGCATGGGCACTTCACATTTCTGTCAGCCACTGGGACCCTGCAATAGCTGACAGTGCAGGAGCTCCCAGTGCTAAGGAAAGCTCTTCCAGCAGCAAGCCTTAATTCTCCATCCAGCGCCTACACAGCACAGTCTGCACTGTGCATGGACTCCACCATGAATGGACACCCCTGAGCTGTCTTATGGTGTGTGACAACTCCTTTGTCTAGCTGTCTTTTCTTTCATGCCAAGAAATCTGTGTTGCAGCACTTTACATACAGTGCAGTAAACCATAATTTATGTACACAACAAAGCAGCACAGAGCATTGCGGATGATTTGTGGTAGTTAACTAGTTGAACTTAATTCTTCTCAATTAGGCTAAAGGGACAAACTCCACATGCAATAGTGGCTTCAGACTTCCCACCATCTGTGTTGCTTTGCTGTTCAGTTGCAGGTACTTTTCTCCTGCCGAGATCTCCACATCTCTATGGATTTCTACAGCATTTGAAATGGTCTATCCCTTTTCTGGGTACAAGATATTACCATTGTCCTTCCGTGCAAGGCATCTTCCAAGGTAGCATTAGGTTATCCAGATGTGATAAAAGACCAGTCTGCTTGCTGACATATTGTACCTATAAATTTGCATCCTTTGGATAATGCTTGTCTAATTCTCTAGTCCTTGTAAATTGATTTCCACTTTCCCTATAAACTTCTTGTTTTCCCTCTACTCCCCTAGTCTTGGTATCAACTGTTAATACAATTAATGCTTTTTACTACTTCTGCTTTCAGATAACTGCTAAAAATGTTAAACAAACCAGAGCTCTGGCAGGACCCTCCTAGAAGCTTTATCCAAACATATCGTCTTACAGCTCTGATAAAAGGATCTACTGGATTTTCTTTCGGATGAGATAACACATTTGTATTCATTGCAACTGATGTTAATGTGAGTAGAAAGCACTGAGATCTAAATTAGGTAGATAAGCCGTTACAATGGGGCTATTTTAAAGAAAGAGAAGTATGAAAAATGGAGAGCTGTGGACAACTTGCATTGAGCATGGACTTTATTTCATGGTGGGTGGTGCTAACACAGCGTGTGTTTACGAGTCATTGAGCCACAGGCAGTAGGAACTGCTGGACTCTGAAGACTCTTGTATCACTGTAGTTTTTAGTAGAGGGATGGAGAGAATAGCTCTGATGACATCTCTTCCTAGACTGATTGGTTCATGCAGAAGAAAAAGAGGGATAAGGAGAACGATACCCATTTGTCCCCTCCTGAAATCTGGTTGCAGACTTTTATTTGGGTTTCTTTTTGACTCTCACAAATACCTTCAATTGACATACTTTCCACTGCCATTTAAAAGTACATTAAACAAATCTGACGGACTAAAAAAAGTGCCCGCACACTGTCTGCACCTCACGGCTCAAAGTGGCTGCTGAGAGGCTCAGCCTGCTGCTCGAGTGGAAGTCACGGAGAGCACAGATCACTTGGTAGGGCAACTGCCATGCAGGGGCTCGTCCCTCCAAGGGCTCCAAGTCTGCCTCTCGAATGCTGCCTTCTCCTAGTAGGCCTCCCTGTGCTGTGCCTGCCGGCAGCAAGCTGCCGTTCGTTGCTGCCTCCGTTCCCGGCTCGTGGGGTCCCTTGCCTTGGGCTCGATCCAAGGCCAACGGGGAGACTTGCTCTGGCTCCAGCCAGCTTTGGGAGCAGCCCCTTTGAAGGGAAAGTCTGGCAAAGAGGCTGTGCTGAAGGGCTCCTGCCTGTTCTCTTTGAGCTTAATGGTGCTCTGCGCTCTGAAGTGTTCGTGTGTGTATACGGTGGAAAAGGAGGAAAAAAAAAAAAGGGCGGCAGAAAGTGCTAAGCCAGGAGAAAGAGGGCAGGGGAACCTGATCCTGCCTGAGCTGGAGTGCAGCTGCATCGCCTTGAGCGGTGTTGTGCATAGTAGCAAAAGTGAGGCCCAAAAGGGGAACGCTTAACTAAGTACCTCAGCAGCACTGCAAGATGCTTATGCAGTGAGGCTGGGTGTGAGTACCGAGGGATCCCGAGATTTAATGCTTTATGGTGAAAATCAGGACTAAAAGAAGCGCTTAACTTGCACCTGCACACAAGCCCCTGTGGCACTGGCGTGACCATGTCCTTAGCATGCGTGATGCTGTGTGGCCATGGCTTTTTATGGCCGGTGGGTATTTTCTAGGCTGGCAAACTCAGTATTCCTTGAGTGCTGGGGGTGATAAACAACCTGGATGGCATTGAATAAAAAGGTATTCCAAAAGCAGATAAAGAGAACACAGGGCATGCTAAAGACAAGTAGCATGCTAGAAAAATACTTCCTCTGTACCATGAGCAAGGGTGGTGTGAAGCAAGAACTGAATGTGACCAGGTAGTAAATATTATGGAATTTCTGTTAGTGTTTGTATGGAATCAAAAGATTTCAGTAACGTGACAAGCAGGGATATTTCCTCAAGCACATATGAGGAATTGGAGTTGCTGTTCAGGAATCCTATCAAATGTTTTGCTCCTTTTCAAAGTAGGAGGTCAGCTACAGGCAGATACAGAAAGAGAGGTTGAAAAACATCATCATGTAGGATCCCTGCATCAGACTTCTGGTGTATCTGGGTGTGCCAGGGCTGAGCACAGGGTATATCTTTGTTGCTGCCTCCCATTAAAGAGCATCTCTCTGCAAATACTAACCAGGGCCTCAGCAATGGACCTAGGACAGAAATTTTGAAGAGCATGGCATATCTGAGAGGTGGAAGAAGTTTGCTCATGGACTGAACCTAAACTGGAGTTTTCTCATTCTGGGTTCAAGAAACCCAGCTGGGATGCTTGAAGGCAGCTGTCATGGGGGGCAGGAAGAGTGAACTTCCTTCCCCCAGACCTGGGGCTCACACGGTCCCTAGCCCAAGGGTCTAATGAAAGCTGGAGGAACTGCTCTGACAAACGTGATGATGTGAAAGGTTTCCCTGACTAAGAAACATTTGACTGTGAATGAGATCCATGGGGAACCTTGACTTAGGCTCTGCAGAAAATGAGAGGAAAGTCAAGCAAATGTGGAAAGGAGAGGTAAAGAAATATCTAAAGATAGTATATAAAAGAGGGAGGAAAAAATACAAGTATTAAGTCAAGGGAAGAAAAATGAATGAAGACCTGGAAAGAACCCAGAATTAATGGTCACTCTTGGGTGCTGTCATTTTATTTCATTTTCAGTCAATTTACTTAATGCTGAAATGGATGTCTAGTGAAAATGTATAGTTTTGGGGGACTTTTTTTTTTTTTAGTATTTACTTGTTTAAAATTGAAATTAAGAGACTGACATGTTTTGTTGGCTCTGTTATTTGGATGCTTATATTTGACACATTCCTTCAGGCATTTTGTCAATGGTCACTGGGGTAATGTTTTCGTGGCGTGTGTGGGTGAGAGTCAGGGAGAAGGAAGAGGAGAAAGTGCAGCTTTTCCCAAATGGGGGTCGTGACCCACAAGCTTAGTAGGTCAGAGTTGAGGATTTTTAAAAAAGAGAATTTTAATTTCCTTTCTTCCATGGGATGGGGGCTGAATGAAAGTGTGACAGACACACAATCTGCTGGCTGCCCTCAAGTTTCCTATCTTTGGGAGGTTTGTTTTTTACCATCTATGTTGAAATGAAAAATGCAATTGCTGGTAGCTCATTATAGTTTAGGAAATGAAATGAGGACATTTTCCCTAATGCCAGGAGTTTTTATAGGGCAAACAGGTTGCTTCTTGACGCATGACCTTAGGCTTCTGCTGTGCCCCTTGGCAACTTGGTGCTGGCAACTTTATCACGTCTTTGCTGTGCAGCTCAGACACCTCAGTTATTTTTTATATATATATTTATATAAACTGTGCTGTGGTGGAGTGGGAGGACAACTGCATGAGGATTTCTGCTTTAAAAGCAGGATAAAGTCCTCACAGCTGGAGCAGAGGAAGAACCTCTGGTGGTAACAAGGGCAGTAGGGGCTTCCCAAAGCTGGGGAGAGGTGTGCACACGCACACACACACGAGTGTCTGGCAGCCGAGGGCAACTGCCCTCATGCCCCAACCATTGCCTCCCCCAAGCCACTTTCTTAAGGAAATTCTGGTGGTTTTAACAAACAGAGTTCATAATGAAGTGAGGATTGAATCAAAGTTCTAGGGGCTGGACATTTAAAAAAAAAACAACCCTGTTGTTTGGATTGCCTAAATAAGGGTTCAGTTGCTTATTTCTGGCACTATACTGCGCTTGCTGGAGCCTGCCAGCACAACCTCTGATCCTGGGAGAAGGGATGCAGTGGCTGGTTGTTTGCTCAGAAGTCTGTATGCAGCTTCCAAGAGAGCCAGCAGGGCTGCACGTATGTATTTGCAGGGAGGAATTCCCATCTCCTGGGTAAAACACATCCTTCTTTCGATCCATGTGCTGGAGAGGTGATCCGCTGTTCCCTGTCCATCAAAATGTTCTGTGCTGAGCAGTGTGAAACACCCTGAATGGCAGGTGACTTAAAACTTCTTTGGTGTCAGTGGAAAACTGGTGGCTGTTCCAAGCAGGCAGCAGCCTACGTCAGATGCTGATGCAGGACGTGAGCAAGTGACCCCTCTAATAAACACAAGAGAGCCGGGCAGCGCCAGGGGCGCAATGTGGGAGCCAGAGCAGAGTGACCTCAGCTTGTGGGTCACGCCTCACACCGGCCTCAGCAGCAGGGTGCTGGGTCTCCCCATGAAGCCAAGTCTGTGGACCTGAAAAGCCCCTTTCTGGGCTGACCAGTGGCTAATGCAGAACTGGGATGCAGTGGGACTGGTTCAGTGATTTGTGTATATATTGAGGAAATTCACACCTCCTTGTGTAGATACCTACATTAGAGAGACTTGATGGTTGCTGGGTCCTTTACCATAGGAGGGACCTGCAAAAGTTTTGCCTAAACTTTGGTGTTTTGGGGTTTTTTTCTGTCCCAGTTTGGACTTATTTAGGTGAAGCAAACCTCTATAACACCTCAAGTGAGCTTTAAGCGATTGCACCTTATGTTGTGTTGCAGTGGCCTGGGAGCACCATGTTGCTATGACTCAGCAGGAGGGAGAGGACCTTTTCCCTGGAGAGGCAGCAACCTCCTCCTGAGGTGAGGAATCTTTTTTTTGGTTTGGTTTTGTTTGTTTGTTTGTTTGTGTGTGTTTCTTTGTTTGTTTGTATTTTTGACTGCTTTTGACAGTTCTCTTACAATCGGTGAAATATATTCTTCTTTGAGTTTGAGTAGATGGTTTAAACTGATTTGCTTGCTTCAGCTTATATATGCTAAATGGAAGTAGCCCTATTTCTACCCAAAATAACACCTAACAACTTGTCCATAGATTTAATGAAAATTCTTTACAAATTCAGGCTGTAAGTTAAGTTAGAGAACCCTGGCAGCAAATACACACAAACCTATCAATAATGTTGTGTAAACAGTGCTTTGTTGCTTCTCTTAATGTAACAAAAACATACTCCTGTCTAAACAGCCACAATGAAATTGAAGGTTCAGGATAGAGTGGGTTGAACAACAAGCCATGGATGCCTCTGAGAGGAAATACTTTTGTTTCTTTACACAAGAAGGAGAATGTAAAGTGCCATACAGTCTTGAAATTACAAATAGAAACTGAATAAAATGGTGATGTGAGTACATGCATTTGTTGGTGTTGACTCGGAAAGGTCTTTTGGCTCTTCAGTGTCTTGCAGCTGGAAAACATTTAGATATGGAGCCTTGTTAGCCTGTTATTAGTTTCTCCTATCATGTCTCATGGGTAACATCAAAAATACAATATGGCTTTATTCCCCTTTGTCACTCCATTGGATTTCCACTTAAATTTCCATCCTACCATGAGCTTTAGAACAGCCCTGATTTGCATATTCTCCTGCACTGCAGTGAAAGCTGTAAGAAACACTGCAAAAATACAAACATGGGGTTGAATTATGACCATTTTTAGATGATTCAATTAGCTGCTAATAGGTGTTCACAGTGGTATGTTGTAATGGGAAGTCAGGTTGTAGTTAATGGTTACCATAAGTCAGAGTGGTGCTAAAACTAGCCATCCTGTTTGGCTCAGCCATACAATCAGAGCTCTGTCTTTGGAAGTGCACTGAATAGGCAGGGCCCTGGGCTTTTGCTGGTGATTTTATTGCTTTCCCTCTAGTGCCTGGGCAATATGAATAGCAATGGCTGCATGGAACTGTGCAAAGAAGAACCCTATTAACCCCCAACAGTCCTCTGGAGGAATTCTGCATCCCTGTAGGGTGCTTGTTACTGCAATTATGTTTTCCATTATGGGCTTTCTTTGGAATGTGCAACCCGCATACAAAAATCAGATAGCTGAGAGTGTGACTTAGTTCATCACAGGCATGAAGAATGAACCCGTTGATGGTTTAGAATGTTAAATCACAGGTAGCCACAGTAGACAGTTAGAGAAATGGAAAAGAGACTCGTCATCTGATCTTTCCATCTGTGCTACATTTCAAAGATAATTTTGCTATTCTGTCCAAACACGTGCTACCATGTTACAGAATGTTCTGTCTTAGGATATTAAGTGACATATGATTATGAAAGGAAAGGATATTACATGAAAAACATATAGTACGCAGACAAGCCAAATATACCCTGGTATTAACCATTGCAGGCACCTTCACATATCAGCATGTGTAAATATAGCGGAGGCGTGTCTTGCAATATGTCTGGTATGTGAATCTGCTGATCCTACTAATGAATATTTATTTTTTCATATTACAACAGCATCTAGAGATCTTAATTAAGGCTCTGGTGAGCTTATTGCTGTACGCATGTAACAAAGGTCAGACACTGCCCCGAAGAGTTTCCAGTCTATCCAGATGGCATAAATGAACAGGGATGGAGACAGGAGCAGAAGTTAAAACCTAGCCAAAGGTTTGCTGGGCTAAAAGTGGGATCCTCAGCTCTGAGTGAGGTGCCTGAGCTTCACAGGTGATGCACAGAAAGAACAAGACATTTAGGACAAGCAATGGCAGCAGTTAACATACTAAGCACCATGCCAGCTAGTTGGCAGAATGTGAGGAAGGTTTATTCCTCAGACTATCATCTTTCCCCAGGCAGGATTCAGAGCTCAAGGGCTGTTTCTGGAGCCAAATAGCACAGGCCTGTCCCTAGATGCCACCCCAGCCAAGGCTGGGGGACAGCTGGGTACACACCCTACTGCTACTTGAGGACCTCTGAATCTGCATCTCTCAGATGAGCCCCCAGTACTGAGAGGATGTCTTCAGGAGATGAGAAGTGGTGATGTTGTCTCTCAGCCCAGTTAGTGCGTTTCCCTGGGATGTTATCATGGGGGAAGATTTGGAGAGAGGACAGAGAGGAGACTAGAAACTCCAGCTCCCCATCCCAATCCAGCTGTGCTCATTTGCCCTTGCTCCAGACATCTTTCCTCCCCCACATCCCGTTACCAGAGCAGAGTCCTTGGGACAGCCTAGTGGAAAGCAGCAGAGGGCCTTACAAACTGGAAAACATGAATATTGAAATAAAAAGTTAGTGAGTGAATCTGCCGGAGGCAGGAGGAGAAAGGCTGAGCAATGCGCCTAAGAGGCAATTTAACAGGGAGGTGCTAGGCCTAATTAATCTCTAGGCTGAGGAGGTGGGTCAAGGGACAAGCATACTACTAGGCATGCCTCAGGCTGAGCCTCTCTTTCAACATCTGCTTTATTAATACTCTGAGAGCCGTGGCACAGTGTCTAGGGAAAGACTGAATTTGAGGTGAGGTGGGGCTGCTACTCTCCTCTCCTCTTTCCCTCTTCCTTCCTTAAGCAGACATCCCATGCAGGCAGACTAGGGTGGCAACTCTGCTTAAGAGGTAACCATGGCAGGGTTTTGGTTGCACCATTGTCGGCTATGAAGCTGCTTGAAGTGATTGGCTGAGTTAGGTGGGAGGATTTCACAGGGGAAAAGAGGAAAACTCTTCAGCTCTGGACCTCAATCATGTCACTCAAAGCAGAAGGATGGGTTTTGTTGCTGTAAGTTGATGAGTTTTTGCCACAAAATAAAGTGAGGCAGGCTAGTCTGCTTTCACTGTTTGAGATGCGTGCTTTTGGAAAGGTGCTGGCCTTTCTCATGTGACATTACAAGGCCAATGCAGCTGCAAGTTTAGCTGCTATTTCTGCTGACATTGCTTGGCTGGGTCAGTATTTTGGGCATGAACAAGCTGTGTGTACTCAGACTTGCTTTGATTAAAAAGGAAAGCTGGTCTGGAACACATGGTTTCTCCTCAGGCCCTTTGAGTGGCACATAGAAAGAAATGGGCTAAAATCCTGAAACAAGAGCCAAGCTCCAGTGAGCCGGCAGCCAACAGCTCAAAAGTGCAGACAGTTACTGTGCAGGCTCTTGCCCACGTATAGAAAGGGGAGCAGCTGACAGATCGTTCTGCTCCCTCACTGATCCTTCTGTGAGACTTTCTAAATTTTTCTATGTGGGCATTCAAGGGCTTGTTGCTTCATCTTAATATCATTTAACATGACTTTGGTCTTAAAGATTTGAAAATGCTGTTGTAACATTTATGGCTGGTCAAAATTCAAGGCAGCCTGGATAGGCTGAATGCATTTATAAATGCTTGGAGCAAAGCCTAAGGGAGGTAGTTTAGCTCTGTGGTTGTTGAGACAACCACTTATGGTTCAGCAAGCTCCACCACTGGTTTCAAGGGGATGTTAAAAAATTTGAGAAGCTTTAGAGGAAAGTCACAAAGGCAACCAAAAAAGTGAAAAGAAACAAACAAAACTTCATGAAAGAATAAGATGTGAGGGGTGTTCTGCTTATTTATCTTTCAAACAAGTCACTTGCTACAGGCTAAAGCCACCTCAGTAGGACCAGTGATGCAATAGGAAGGGTTCTGCAGTTGAGGAGGCATAGGTGTGACAACAATGCGGCGTTGGCCGGGAGTTGAAGCTAAGCACCTTCAGACTAACAACCAGGTGCACATTTTTAACAGTGAGGGTAATTAACCATTGGAACAACTTACGAAGTGTTGTGGTAGATTTTCCATGATTGCATGTTTATTGTGGTTGTTGTTCAACCGCAGCTATTGAACTTCAGGTATGAATTACTCAGCATAATCTCATAGTCCCCATTGTTCAAGATTCAGACAATGATCTCAGTAAGTCCCTCTGGCCTTAACATCCAAGCATTTGTGTAGGATGGGGAAGTTTATTTCTGCATCCTAGCGCAACAGCCACAGGCACTGAAGTGACTACTGCTGATATTATGAAATGGGAAGGCTGGTAAGAGTTTGAGCTCCCAGAATGCCAGTTCAAATCCAAACAGGCTAGCGAGGTCTGAGAGGGGCTGGGCTGAATGTGGGGTTTAAATGTGGGCAGGCTGCATTTAATCAGCTTATTCCTGGATGGTTGCGCTACGTGCAAACTGGAGCTGGGTAACCTAGAGGTCAAAGGAGACTCTTTGGTCCTTGGAGAATGGGTTTAGTCTGGAAGATTGTGTAAAGAAAGGAGTGAGGTCCTCACAAATGAAGCTGACTTCACACTGTGCTCTGTTTCACAGTCCGTGCTGCTGAGACAAAGCTACTCAGCTGGCTGACAGACAGGATGGGACACCGAAGACTTTGATCAAAAAAACAGTTTCAAATTTGGGCCCACCTTTTTAGTCTTGGTAGCAGAGCCAGAAACACTCCTGAAGAGACTAAGGCAGCAAATTTCTGCACAGTTTGTCTTTCTGAGCCAAAATCTCACTTGCTGTTTCCTAAGGAGAATCATTTGAGCTTCTGACAGCCTTTGAGAGCACTGGAGGGTGGCTTGGGAGCGTGGCCCTCAAGTTACTGTCTCATTTTATATATACACACATCCTCAGAGGGTTAATACTTGAAAAATGGTACAAAGCCTTTGAAAGCAAAGCTGCAGAAAAATTGTATCTCACAGCTCAAATCTGCCTTTGAAGCAAGAGAGCTCCAGTCCACTGTGGCACCGAGCTAACAGCAGCACATGTCTTCCTTCAGCTGACCACAGGGTGAGGAGGGAGAGATTGTGCACAAATGGGCATTGCCTGTGGAATTACACTCATGCCAGCCTGCCTGCGACAATGACAGTGGACTGCTCCTATATAGACTCCTGCAGCTGTCCAGCTCCCATTAAAATGCCTTTTAAGAGACACCGCTCTTCTCAGAGGCAGCCTGGGCATGCTGTAGGGCTGCAGGAGCAGAGGGGAGGGCAGTGACCTACAGCAAACAAGCCCACACACGTCCATGCTGAGCAAACACCTGCCAGTGCTTGCGGTAGAGATCAGCAGACGGTCGACCTGCTGATGATTCTCTGCTTTGTTATGTGGAGCCAGAGCCCAAATGATGAGAGAACGAGTGACTTGTGTCTGTGGGTGATTTCTGAAGGATTTTTGCATCTTGGGGTCTGTATCAAGAGGTGGGCCAGCTGGAAAAGGAATTGGAGCAAAAATATTCTAATCAAAATAGTCGTGCTCCTGAGGATGTTAAATCTTCTTATAATCATTTGTGAAATCAAAGACTGACTTCCTCTCTAAGTGGAAAGTCGCTTCCAGCACATGGGGGTGGGAAACAGGGGACTGAACCTGATTAAAAAAAGATCACCATTAAATGTCATTCACCAGGAGAGAGACCTGCTGGAATGAAAGAGATTTATGTGTGAGATTTAAAGTGTCCATGGTGTGGGAAGACTGCACCAGGAGGAAAGTTTGTTGGATCGTTACACTGGGAATACAGGAAGGAAAGCCTAATTCCAGTGCTGCAAGGGAGGCACGAGTCGACAAATCTCAGAAGTGCAGGAATCACATACGGTTATTTATTAAGGAGTCCCATCTAGGTGTGTATGGCTGCACCCAGCACAGTGCAGGAGAAACATGTGGAGATGTGGAGCACAAATTCCTCGTGCCTACAGGGAGGTGGAGAGGAAAGACTGATCATGTGCGATTAGACACTGAACGCTGGCTCTCAGGAAACAGCGGGTCAGTTCCTGCATTGGCTGCAGACTTCCTAGGGATAGACATTTAATATCTTTGGTCCTGGTTTCCCATCTATAAAATGGGAATAACATTTCTTTCGGCCTTACTTGTTTCAGTTGTAAGATTGAGAAGACCCTTTCTTCCATAGCATGCATATGCGGGGCTTGGCACGATGGGGTCCCACCTCTCCTTCGAGCTGCTAGGTGCTAGGTTGGTACCAGTGCGAAAAGGGGAGGGAGACACTGGGAAGAGGGCTGGGTTATCAGAAGAGTCTTTGCTATCTGCAAGGCAGAAAGCTGTGTCCCTGGCAAGAAGTATGGAAGTTGAAGATAGGGAGAAGATAAAAGGCTGGGTTGAGGAAGTGGCTAAAGTTGAAGGCTGGATCTTCTAATCTCATTGAGCGTTTGTTTTGAGGCTCTGAAGTCAGCACTGGTAATAGCTGTGTTGGCACAATTCTCAAGCAGCCCTTGTCACTTTATGTGAGCAATAACAAAGATGGGATCACATGCTATGGGAAGCAAGGTGAGTGCAAGCAGTGCTCCCTGTTAGGAAGAGTCTCGGGACCAGGTTCAGCATGGCTGTCCTGCCATGACTCTTCCCCCTGATGTGACCCATGTCACAGTAGTGTTTCAGGGCACCAGGATGGTAAAGCAGAGTGAAGTGCAGAGGTGTCTGGGATGGGAGAAGACTCTTCCCATCCACATACAGACTGGAGAGGACTTGTCCTCCTCAGGCATTTCATGCTGTTTCCAGATGAGGCTTGATGTATGTCGTGGTGGAGCTGGCAGCTTTGAAAGGGAGTTAAGTGATACTCCTGTGTGGAAAGATCGGTGAGGGAGGGAAGACAGTTAACAATAGAGCTGCTCCTGGCATGCCTGGACCACTCACTGTTCTCAACAGCAAGGGCTTCTCGTGATGCTTGTGGAGGTACAGGGGTGTCTGAGAGTCTCATGTCAGATGCACGGTCCTAGAAAGTGAGCAACCTGCTTCAGTCTGTGCTCGAAACTGGAATCCTGAGGATGACCTGCCTGGCTTCCGCGTGTCAATGCCCATGGGATTGTCTGACACCAGAGACAGACCACTCTTTGTCAAGGGAATGCTGGTGATTATCTTTTCTTATTTGGCTAAAAACATGCATATCAACTGCTCATCCAGACCTCAGTTTGGAAACAAAATGCATCTTTCACTTGGAGGGGAAAAAACCCCAAATCTTAAAAAGAGAGCAAGAAAAAAATTTATTGCTTGGATATTCCAGGAGTAGCTATTTTACCTTCCTTTTCCCCCTCTCTCTCCCTCTCTCTCTCTTAAAGACCTGCCCAGTTATTAGTTTGAGAGTCACAGGACTTGTCTACACAAGGAAATTTATCGGCCTAATTATGCCAGCATAATTAGGCTGATAAATTTGCCTGTGTATACAAGCCTTAATTTTAAAAGCTCCATTGTCTCCAAGCACAAGCCTGGTGAGCGGTTGTACTTCAGGCCCCTGAGCTGCGCTTGCCAGCTGTGGGCTGACTGCCGAAGTCTTTGACCGAGTTTCCTCATTTCAAAGCAGTGGGGTTCTCTGGATACTAAAAGCCGGTATTAAATTAAACAGGAAGGTATCAAAGGAGCCATATTTTGCTGAAGCCACTTGCAGTTTCTCGTGAGATGTATTGACAAGGGTGTACAGGTCACTGCTGCCTCCTGCTTGGTGGAATGTTGGATCTGGTCCCGTCTGCATCTCTCGCTGGTCGCTGGCTTATCCGTGCAACTGGCACCGTTAGCAGGGATTGCCCTTTAGGTCAGGGATGGGAAATTGGTGGGTTTGAAGGCACATACCCAGAGATCCATCCCTCCTACGGCACAGGGGTATGGTAAAGGTGAAATACACTTACAGTCACGAAGAGCTGTGTACCCTCCTTTCAGAGAACATTGCCTGAGGGCGGTCACTGCTCTGTTTTCTTCCTACTAGAGATGTCACCTGAATTCCTGGGGATGGATCTGGATTGAACAGTTATTCACAGGAACATTGCATTTCTAAGGCCATTTAAGATGGTTTTCTTTGTGTTAGGATGAAGCTTTGAGGTCTGGTCATGGTGCAGAGAGAGCAGGGTCTATGCAATCACCATTTATAGGTGATGTTGAGTGATCTCATTGAGGTGCAGATCCAAATAATTCTCAAATGCTGTTGTGAGTGCAACAGGACAAGTGGGAGATGAGAAACAACACGTTGCTGTAGCAGACAGACGTAGGAGGGGCACAAAGTGGCAGTGGGGTGATGGGGTGGCCATCAACACTGCTCTCTGCTCTCTCAATGGGAGGTGCATCCTCTGCGCCCAGGAATTTGAGAGCTGTGGGATGCCTACAGTTGGGAAAAACAAAATGTTTTGCTACTGACAGGAGAGGGCACGTGCTTTTTGGAGCCCTGTTCATCTTCCCAGCATGAGAAGCCATTTCATAAAGGAAAGAGGTTACTGAATCGTGCTCTGGTGTTTTCCTTTGTCCACTTATCTTACATTTCCTAGCCACTGGTGGACAGGTGACACCTCCCAGTGTCCTACCTACGTGGACTGGTATGTGGAGCTGATCCAACATGAGGTGACGTTAATGCACATTAATGACAGAAGGGTCCAGCAGCAAGGTGCAGCACAGACTTTTTCACACGTGAAGGTGCTGAATGGAAGGTTTTAAGACTTCTTCACCACCATTTAGAAGATTTTTCTTCTCACTTGTTGCACACTGGTAATTAAATAAGATCCTGTTAATGGTCTTTAGTTAAAACCCTTTTCCTGTTTGTTACAGTCATCTTTGTAGTCTTTTTTTTTTCTCTTTCCCCTTTAAAACTGACTGTTATATGTGCAAAGTTGTATAAAATAAGAATCTTGTAAAGACTGAGGGTTGTTTGCCAGCTTCTTATAAACCAAATGTAAATCACTTAGCTTTCTTTTCCCTACTCTTCTTTTCCCTCTTTATTAAATCTTATTATTAGCAGATCTGTGGGAGGAAGGATAGAACAGGGAACCCATGCTTCCAGATAGGACAGCAGAATATTAAATATGCAGCTTTGCCATAAAAAGCTTTGCAGTGAAATAGAATCACTTGTCAAGGCATTTAGCTTATTTTTACCACTCCTTGTTCCTATTGCTATAGCAACCTTGTGCCCCGCACACATCAGGGGTCTGTTGTGCTACAAATGATATAAACAGAGGCAAAAGCAGCTCCAGGCGTAAACACGTCACAGTATAAATATCCTGATGGTAACTGGGCATCAGTTGTCTGTGACCTTGAAAGCACGTCGTCTTTTGCTCCTGTGGTAGGTTCAGTGATGGTTCTTCCCCAGGTAATTTCAGATGTAAAATTACAGTATTGGTGTACTGGGGTTTTACTGGAGAAGCGCTTCAAAACTGTAAGTTAGAATTGCTACTGGGATGCTCTTTATCTTTTACACTGTGTTTGGCTGAGGATTTAATTTTGTGAATCTTTTATGCATGGTAGCATATAAACTAAGAGCTTTTCTGACAGTATTTTTGCAATGAATCAGTACTAAAAATCATAAGCCATCCCGGGGATTTTACTAAACTTTCTCAAACGTTAAGTCTCATAAAAAATGCCATGGATTGTGTGATCTTGTATTTGATAGCACGCCCTGGGACATTTTTAAGCCCTCTACAGCACTCTAATCATTTAAACCTCATTTCAATAATGTTATATATTTACTTTTCCAAGGGAAATGTGCTGTTCCCTATAAAGTGTCTGTAACAATTTACGTCTGTTAATTTGAACTGGTTTAAAGTTACAGTTTTACCCCGATTAGATGATTTTCTAATAATGTGATTATTTCTTGATAATTGTGTTTGAAACAGTTGAAACACTGTTCCTAGTGATCTTCTGGAAAAAAGTATAATGAAAAATGGTACATGTAGTTTATTCTCTTACACTGTAAAACTTTGCTGTATTTTTGGTGCTTTTCCGCTAGTTAGTAGCTTGTATCATTCCTCATGGAGCATTTGCACCCTACTTTTTCCTTGTGTATGTAAATTGTTTTATTTTTTTACTATAATTTTTTATATTTTATTTTATATTTTATTTGACATCTGTAGCATATCCCCTTCATCTACACAGCTTTTCACTGTAGCCAATGTGTCACGTAACTTCTCTTACAGGTCTCACAAAGTCCTGGGGGTCAGGCTGCAAAGTGAAAAATGCAGAGATCTAGGAATGGCTCAGCCAGCTGAAAGTTACGGGAAGGGAAAGGCTCCAGTTTCACTGAAGGAAAAAAAAAAGGAGAAGAAGAAGAATGGCTCCTTTCAATGCAGACGGAGGCAGTCTGGCTGAGAGTCAGTGAGGTTTAAAAATCCAAGAGGTCCAATAACTGAAAATCTGTATAGATTCAAAGCCATATTTTAAATACCGCACAAGTGCAGATAAAAAAAAAAAAAAAAGTGTGTGATGGTTTTTCCATCCTCCTGGTGTGTATAGCCAACCACGTTCCAAACCCAGGCAGTATTTCTTTCCCTCAAACCCTGAGCACATGTGGCTGAGTCCGGGCCATGTTGTCAAAGGATGTGGGTGAAGACCTCCTGTGAAAGGAACTCCTTCAGTCACCTTGTGTTGGGCTGGGGATGATGTGACAACCCCCAAGGTGGTACTCCTGTTATTTTGTTAAAATATGAGCTTTCCTGTTATGAAATGGGTGTGGAGCTCGGGATCCTGCAGGGACGCAGCTGTTTGTATTGCCAGGGGAATCACTTCTGCTGACAAGGCTCCAGTTTGTGACTTCACAACAAATAAAATGACATGAAAAAAGGGGCATGGGGTCTGGAGCCACCTGGTTGTAGGTCTGTACAAGAAGATGCCTCTCCTTCTTCTACTCTTTGAGTCTCTTTCTCTGTATTTTTACCTGCTTTTCTCTCCTTTTCATGCTGTTATTTGCTGTTCCAGACCCTTCCCATCATCCCGGACAGGCTCCCAAACCTTGTACGGGAATGGAGAGAGAGGGCAAAAGATCAGTGAATAAAGAACCAAGTACTTACCTCTCAGAGCCTGTTACACTGTCAGCTCAAAGTTAAAGTGCAATAAATCTGGTGGTCTTGTGTTGGTCCCCTGTGTGCTGCAGCCCACCTCATAAAACTACTACATAATTAAGTACAGTGCAGCACAATTGGCAGTCTCTGCTCAGCCCAGGCCCAGCAGCGAGCACATAAACCTGCTCCTAGTCCCTGAAGGTGGAGGCTGGAGGTGATGGAGAGGTGGGGGATGGCTCCAGCTGCCAGCTCAGCCCTCCTGTCTCCCTGTGAGGATGGGGCAGCTCGGCCCTTCTGGTGCTGATACTCCCCAGGACTGCAAATATTTAAAGAAAGAAGAGACTTGGCAGCACAAGTGAGATCTTGCCCCATCCCTGGCACCATTGCAGGAGAGGTTGGCCGGGGCTTTGAGCACCCTGTTCTAGTTGCAGGTGTCCCTGCTCCCTGCAGGAGAGTTGGACTAGATAAGCCTTGAAGGTCCCTTCCCACCCAAACCGTTCTCTGAACTAAAGGTGGTTTCCAGCAGGAAGGTCTCCCCTGAGCCTCCTTTGCTCCAGGCTGAATGACCTCAGTTCCCTCAACCGCTCCCCTCAAGACTTGTGCTCTAGGTGGCCCTGGGTCCCCATGGGTGACCAGGCAGCACCCTGATGAAGCATTTTCCAGGAGCAGAGAGTGGACAATAGGGAGAAAATCTAACAGAGCTTCATCCTACATTTTGTTTCCTTGGCCGCCTTTCCTGACAGCAAGTTCTGAATTTTATAAACTTCAGATTTTGCTAAATGAGCAGATTTCCTTCTTTGGAGGGAATCTATGCTGCTCAGACTCTTCGAAGTCCCCCTCACGCACTGTGCTGGGAGTATCTTGTGCTGCTCTGCAGAGCTTCAAAATCTCTCTGCTGTGGGCTTATCGCCCAACATTTCTCTTTAACAGAAGGACCCTTGTGACTCTGCAGGACAGAGGTGTGTGTTGCCTTCTGGGAGTGAAGTAAATCCCCTGGTTTTTATAAATAAAAAGGGAAAAAGAGCAGAGCAGCGTTTCATGTTGATGGGCCGCATCCTGCTGGTGCCCTCTAGTGCTCTGCTCCCTGGCGCTGCGGGGCTTCGTCAGCAGGTTTGGAGCCATATCCGTGCACTTTGGGGCAGCAGAGGCAATGGCGGGGAGGAATCCCCGAATTCCAATAACCTGGGTCTCCATTTGTATTTGTGGTGCTGCTGTTTTTCCTCCCTGTTGTTTCACAGCCCAAGCTGTACAGGTGGCTACAGTGCTCGTGCCTGTGTCCATGCAGCAACTGGGATGGTTTGGGGAAGTACTGGCTTGATTTTGCGCTTATTTGGGGGTTGTTCAGCCCTCCCAAAAACAGAAGGAGGCTCAGAGGAGACCTTGCTTTCGACAGCTCCCTGACAGGAGTTTGGAGCCAGTTGTAGGTTGGTCTTTTCTCCCAAGGAACAAGAGACGGGACAGGAGGAAACAGCCTCAAGTTGCACCAGGAGAGGTTTAGGTTGGAGCTGAGGAGCAATTTCTGCCCCTCCAGGGTTGTCCAGGGCTGTCCCAGGCTGTGGTGGAGTCCCCATGATCCCTGGAGGGGTTTCAAAGCCCCACATGGAGATGTGGTGCTGAGGGACAGGGGTCAGTGGTGCCCTGACAGTGCTGGGGGAAAAGCTGGACTCTGATCTTAGAATCATTTTGGTTGGAAGAGACTTTTATGATTCTATGTTCTTAGTGTAAAACTGCTGCCTGTTTGGATGAGTCCTAGAGCTGCATCTGGCTGGAGTGATTTGTTAGATGTACCTGATTTAGCTTTGAGTAGGCTTAGACAACTGAGTGCACAGAGATTCAAGAGCTAGAATTAGGAGGGCAAGTCCTGTTACCACTGTGCTTTGCTGGAGCCAACTGGCCCTCTGAGGTGCTCTGGGTGAGCTCTTTGTGTGGCACCTCACAGGGATGAAATGTGGCGTATGGCTGTGGGTGCACATCTGGTGAGGGAGCTGAGTGTGCTGTAGACATCTGTGACAGGCATCAGCTCTTCGCCAGGGAGAGGGACATGTCACCTTCATGTTGCTGTGCTGGGTACTGGAGTTTTAATGCCTAACTCTGAACTTCTTACCTGGTTGGGTGGTTGGGGTTTTTTTGGTGGGGCTCTCTTGTGACATTAATGTTCTTTCAGTGTGGGTTTTGTTGTGCGCGTGCTGCTGTGCCGTCGGCTCAGCGCTGGAAACGCCATAAATCTGGTGGTCTCGTGCCTGTCCCCCGTGCGCTGCAGCCCACCTCGTAAAGCTGCTCCGTAATGAAGTACAGCACAGGACCGTTGGCAGCCTCTGCTCACGGCGAAGGCCAAGCACATCAGCACTCACCTGCCAGGCTTGTGTCGGGAGCCACGGCCAGAGACCTTCTGCTGCTGGGGTGGGTAGGCATTGCTGAGTGGAGGTGACTGAAAAATCTCTTTAAAACTGCAGAAAAATGCTTTATAAATTGTTAAAAACCTACCCCTCTAATCTCAGGCCAGCATTGCTAGGCCTGCTGCAGAGAGGACACTTTTCTTCCAATAAAAGACTGTGTACGTTCAGAAAAGTTTAGGAATTAATTATGATGGATTTGGGAAATGAAAATGGAAGAACGTTAATAAATTGTTAGTATGCAATGAAAGCAATACCTTAAAGTTATGCGGAGGCCTTGCTTCCATCTATCTCACTCACAGTAAGTAAGAGATCATTAAAATTTATATTGTAATTTGCTGTAGACCCAATATTTGAAGGAACTTTACAAGCAGTGGTGAATTGTTTCTCCTACTGCTCTTAATTCTTTCTTTTTTTTTTCTTTTTAAGCATGCAAGCTGAGAATAGAAGTTAAATGTTTGTAGGCTCCATAGCAAATCCTGGGTAGAGCTTGAGTTTCTTGACTCCTAGTGACACTCTAAACTAGTGAAATGCCTTTATTGTTGACCTACAAATTATAAGTATTTTATTTAAAGTGTTTCCTTTAGCCTGCCTTCAGCATGTTTTGCCTCCTGCCTCAGCAGCACAGCCATTGCTGCGTTGCCAGTATGTTCTCTTATATCAGCTTGTAGTAAATCTCTGCAGCTTCTTTTCTACAAGGGGGAAACTACACTTGTTTCCCTCACGCTATTAAAATAACAAGATCTCAATAGTTGTGAAATTGACTTTTTCTTTGCTTTTTAGTGATGTACAATGACTGAATAACTGCTGACATGAGATGCTGGCCACGAGCTTTTCTTCAGACCCCAGCGTCCTGTGTCCACTGCATTATGAGCACTGTTAGCAGCGTTTGTACCATGCCCACCCTCGTAGGCTCTGAGCTGCAGTCACCTGTGAACACCAGGAGCACGCAGTGAGGAAAGCCTGGTGTTGTCACCCTGGAGAAGGCATCGGTTCAACCACCGGGCCCTGGATCTGCGGCAGGGGAAGCAATGTAAGAATTGTGTCCTGCTGTCATCTCAGATTCTTTTCCAGATCTTTTCCCATCCACATGAAAGTCCTCTGGAGTGAATGGAGATTTTGCTGTAACAATAACAACAGAGTTATTCCCAAAGTTGCTGGCATGAGAATCTTACTGAATTACAACTTTATTCTTTGTGAGGTCTCAGGAGGAAGGCAATTGTTTTCTTCTATCTGATGTTGGAGGTGGAGATCTAGGGACAGGTTGTGGATTTCCTCCACCTTCTAGCCTTGGTGGTTGAGGGAAAGATCAAGGCCATTATTTTCCTTTCACTCCAGTTTCAGTGCAAATGCATCCAGAGCTTACTGACTAAACAAAACCCTTTAGTTTCCAGTCCTGTTCACATGGATGTTTTATAGAACAATCCACACCAGTGCAATTAAAAAAATACCCAGTATGGGTACAGTTGTAGACAGCTGCAAAAGCGAAGGAAAATGAAGAAACCTTTAATTCGCAGAATGGGTTTTGCACATTGTCTGAAAGCTGTTGCAGTTTCCTTGTTAGAAATCATAGAACAGAATCAGAGTTGTGGAGCTGAGGAGGGAGCTGTGGAGGGCCCACCAGCCAGCACTGGGATCAGGGATGGTCACGCAGTGAAACACCCATGTTGCCTCCTGTGGGTGCTGGCTGAAGGGTGGTGGTTGGATTTTGGTGGCTGGGTGCTGACATCCACTGGAAACTATGTGCCTATGTGTGAACTGTTCCCCTGAACTTCCTCCTGGCTCAGGTCTTCTGCTGCTCCAGAAACACTATTTCTGCCTCCATACTGCATAGTAGATGCTTCCTAAGTAGCCCGGATGACAGAATTATCAACATCGTTTTCTTTCCTTGCAGGAAACCTCCCGGGCTCCGCCAGGGGAGGAGCGGTGCCAGAGTAGAGACAGGCAGCCTCCTTGCCTCACAATGCGGTTACGAAAACACAGCATCTCATCATCTGGGCCCGGCGTGGCCTGTCAGTCTTCACCCTGGCCGGGCTCCCGGTGGGTGCCTGCCCTTTCTGCGCTGCTCCCACGCTCCTGGCCTGTAAGTGGCTCAGATAAAATTTGACTGACTGGTAGAAACTTGGTGAAGGGTTAATTCAAGACAGAGACTTTGGGGAGAATCTTGTCAGATGTCAGCAGATGTGGCAGACACTTCATGAGAATACTCTTTCACCATCTCGCTAATACCCTGGCTAGAATTTACTATTCACTGACCTCATAGTTCGTTATTTAAGATTAATCTTGACTTTGGAAAGAGTTTGTTTAAAAAGAAAAAAAAAAGGTAGCTCTTCTTTCTAATACAGTATAGGAAAAAATAATTTAACCACAGGAGCCAGATCTTCTGCTGGCACTATTCAGCATGAGTCCATTGTCCTAATTTATTGTTATGTTCTGAATACAACTGGGATGTGGAAGAATTTTTTTGTGTGTTAAATGGAAAATGAAGTCAGTAGCAGAACTCTTGTTTAAAAAGAAGGGAAAAGAAAAAAAAAAGCACAACAATAAAACCCAAAACACATGTTCCAATTTACAGGTCAGTTGATATCCTCCCCTGAGGCTACCTTAATTTCTAGCTTGGGCATGTCAATAAATCAATGCCACAGGCCATCAGCGAGGCAGTATCCAGCAAAGCAGCTGCCCTGTGAACACTGCTCTTGGGATCCAAAAACGTGCAGCCAAAAATCTCTCAATACGTTTTCTTACTTCATTAGTTTCTGCTTTACATAAAAATAGCTGTCATTTTTGCAATGAATAATCATGTCTGCCTTAAGATAGATATGTCTACCTGATATGTTGTTAAAAAAAGAGGAAATAAGGTCCTGTATGGAACCTGTAATGGAATTCTGAATTACAGTTGGGTTTTCTCTTGTTAATATGTTTGATTCTTTAAGCACAGATTTTTTTTTTCCCCATATGCAGCTACAGAGGCAGTAGATAAAGCAGCATCATTAATGTCCAAAAATAAAGTGATGATTTTATGCACATACATCACAGGAGAATAGTATTGCTATGATTAATAGAGGGTAACACAAGTAAGTCTCTCTGGAGAGCAGACTTTCTGCCTCGTGTTATGTGGCTATAAAATGCTCTCTTATTGGATCCTTAAGGTTTGATTTTCCTCTAATTTGTGCTGAATGCACTCGAGCAGGTGAATACAAATCACTGCCATGGCTGGACCCCTGCCCTCCACTGAATCTGCACCAGCACAAGAGTCTGCAAGGCTGCAGGAGTCCAGCTGGTGGGGACCTGAGGAAGGGAGCTCCCCAGGGCACCCTAAAGTCCTCTTGCCCCAAGAAGGTACAGACATCACAAAGACAGGGAGTTGGGTGACAGAGAAGCATCAGAACTTCTTCAGCCTTCAAAGACTGACACGCTAAAAAGATCTGTAACTTTTGAAAACTGCAATGTCCAGCTTCATAAAAGGTATTACGGGGCACTGCCTGCATGGTGTCTGTCACGCTGGACACCTCCTGCGGAGATCAAACTAAACAAGCCCTTCCTGGAGCAGAGGAACCAACACAACCTGGTTTCCTGCTAACCTGTCCCACAAGGTCTCTTCCCTTCTGGGCTCTCTGTCTCAGTCAGAAGCAGCCTGTGATAAACCTTTTCTCTTAGGGGACACAAAGAACATCAAACTCTTTTCTCCTCTTGATCACTGAGGTGCAAAAAAAAGCTTAAGGTACTGGAGACTGACCCCCACTGTCAAATCTGGTCAAGACGACTAATGAAATCTGGGAGTGGGGAACAGAAACAGACAGACAGACGCAGCGTGACTGCATAGACCTCGTTTCCTTAGGAAACTGGGCTGAAAACAAAGCACACAAGTCTGGGCTATTTATAGTGAGAGAGGCGGGGGGCTTTCCTTTCCTTCCCAGAGGAAATGCTCTGCTTTCCTAGGCCTGAGCTGCTCTCCACTGGAAGCTACATCAGTCTGTGCTGCCTGCGGATCCTGTCCTGCTCTCCCCAGCCTGGCAGCCTACACAAGTTCTGGAAGAAGTTAGCAGTGCCTGCAGAGGTACCAGAAGACACCTCAAACACTCCAAGGGAACATTTATTTCTGTATTCATGTTATGTATAAGATAGGTCTAAGGCATTTATAATACACAAAAGAGTAAGTCAACCGAGATACAATTCAGCAAAAGAGAAAGGATGGTACAGCAGACAAGCTGCCCCAGCTGAGTGGACACTACACGTTACCAGGCACAAATTTGTGCCTTTTGGGTGGTATAATAGTAGCTGCCTGTAAGAGTGTGATGCTCTCTTTTGTAGGTCAGCAATGAAGAAAGCAGAGGAGGAGGCTGAGGCAAAGTCAACCCAAAGTCCAGAGACCAGGGGAATTGTTTCTGCTCTCATATTTGAAGATCCCTCCCAAGGGAGAGAACCTCAGGAGCTGCAAGAGGAAATACTGTTCAACGAGCTAAAGCACTTAGAAATCTAGATTTTTTTCTGCTCCACCACAAAGCTGGAAGTCTCTACATGCCTCAGATGCAGCCCAACCTTTCAGGAAGCCAAGAGGCATGTAGATATTGCGGTACTGAACACTAAAGACACCTATTAAATCTACTCCCTGACAATACAACTTTGTTCTCAAATTGAAATTTGTTGGAGTTCCTCTGTATTTCAGGTTCTTGTGTTTAGAATTGGCTGTGGAAAAGTTTTCTGCCTTCTACTCAAAATACCCAACCTGGGCTTAGGTTACTAGCTAAACATTATGAAGTGTTTTTTAAAGACCTGTAAAATACAGAGTTACCTGCTAAGCTTTTGTTATTTGGTCTTTCATCCAGAAGTATTTGAGAATAAAACACTTTTTCCTCCTTGATACACCAATCTTGTGTCTACTGATCACAAACGCAGATTAGAGCAGACCTCTCCACCCTGGCTGATGCTCTGTGTTTCTTGACAGCCCCCTATAGCCTGTACAATATAAGTGCCTATAGGTTTTCCTTCCAGGGTGTGTTTCCAAGAGTAAAACAAAGCAGAGCATTCAGAGGTATTTCTAATCTGTCACTCTGCCTCCTCTGGGATCTTACAGCCATACCTCTCTGGCCTTTCTGTGCAGCTGAATGTGCGATAATCTTAATTGATTATTTCAGTTCATTCCAAGATGATTCTGAAACAAGCTTACCCATAAAACAAAGCCAAAGAATTGTTTGAATTTCTCATGGTTTGGTCTTGCAGCAGCATGTGCAGGCCTGTTGCCATGTTTTAAGGTAGTCATTGTTTTTCGGTGACTGTTTTATGCCCGTTATAAATATACATCCTTAATCATAATTTAGGAGAGATTTCACCATGCATCTTGTCCCACACTTACTGACTTGTGCTGTCAACAGTACAAATGTGTTGTGGTGTTTAATGAATGTCTGAGGAGTTAACCCATTTGCTGTGAATAGCAGCAGGCTGTAGCACAGGAGCTCTTTGTGGTTGTGAGCAGAAGTTAATAATAGGTGTACCTTCCTCTTCTTTGGTACCTATTGTTCTTCCTGACACTGGCTTTTTGTTGCCTTTCATTAGGGTCTGTTTAAGAATTAGCAGAATGCCATGCACTTTCTGGCTCAGAGGGGAAGTACGCGGCATTTGGCAGTGGGCATGCCAGCACGGTCTGGGAACGGTGTCACAGAGGTAATAGAACAACTGGGGCTTTTTAAAGTCAGGTCTGAACACATTTCTGTAATGAAGATTAAAAGCAAAGGCTTGATCCTTCTCTTACTTCTACTGGACTAAGTGGGTAGAGGCTCAGTTGGAGTCAGTGCAGTTCCGTGAGTGCAAGCGAATCATTAGGACTTGATGTTTTGAATTTTGCATAAAAGGTGTTTTTAATAACCTGCAGTTTTCTTGGCATGAACTGCATTAGTGACTCAAGACATATGTGGTGGGCTGGATTTGTGCTGCGTGCAGGTTTCATCCAGGTGGGATTTGAATCAAAACTTGTAAGTGTTCACACGTGTACCCACTGACCTCTGCTGCCGAACTGCCGCTGGAATCACAAGTAGGACGTTGAAATCGAGGTGCTCTCTACAACTAGTAATGTTGACAAGGCCAGAAACAAAAGCCTTGTCCAGCCACTGGTGCAGCGCATGGCTGGAAATACTCAGTCCCTGCCACAGGCAGCCCCTCCTGTCCCAAGCGATTTACCGCAGTGACCCGGTTAACGTGTGTATCTGTTCAGGCTTGGAGTGAGAATGGCTACATGTGGACAACAGTGATGGAGTTTCACTCACGGACAATATGTTCAGAGCTCTTCAGTAAAACCGAGCACTGTGGATAAAAGGCGTATTAAGGAAGTTTCTGTGTATATGATATTTGTGCTTTTGTCGCTGACTTACTTCCAATGAGACAAATAACAAGGAAATTACAGCATTTTTATAACCAGTACAGTGAAATAGTATTTAAAACCCCTTTTATTTCAACATCAAAGCACACATAAAAGAGTAATTTGTTCCCAGTGGGATAACAAGACAAGACAGGACACTTTGCTGTCTTTTAAAGCAAAAGGTTTTTTCTTGCCAAGAACTTGAAGAAAATAGATCTGCTCAAAATGGTAAACTGATGCTCTTTGGCCTGTTGGCAAACAAATGCCCTCAGTATGAGGAAGAGTCAAATCATTATTTGGTTTGAGAGAGAATAAAGATTAATGAGGTAAATCACATGGAAAAGAACTAGAAAAACTCACTATCAAATGCACATTGTGATGGTATGTGTTCCTTTGAGAGCTTAAAGGAATACCAGCATTTAATCAAAGAGGAAACCGTAGCCATTTAAGAGCCAGGAATAATTTTCCTCATTAAATCAGGTCCAAATCCCACTGCAAGCAGTACAGAGCCTTTCTGCCACTCCTCCTTTCTCCTTCCTTCGTCCCCTTCACTGCACTAATTGGGTGGCACTGGGAGGTCTGTACGAGCAGCACGCTCTGCCTCTCCCTCACGCGATGTCCTGCCTGCTGGCAGGAGCACATTCAGCCAGGGGCCCGTTCCACCTGCACTGTTGGAAGAGGCTTTGGAGGAGGCTTGGCTGTGGGGGACTCGGGCGAGCACAGGCCCCAAGGGCTGCCCTCAGTGGACAGCAGGGACCTGGGCTGGAGGAGACAGACATCCGCCTCTGTGCCTTGCATCCAGGCCGCACGCTCAGAGGGCCCTTCCTACGTCAGCCGGCACGTGCAGAGTGTCAGCTGCAGTGCTGCGTGCACGTGTGGGCAGCCATCACCCGCCCTGGCCCTTTGAACAGCCACTTTGTAGACGAGCAGGGAAGAGGTAAACCCTTGAGCCCACGGAGGAAGGAAAAGAAATGTGAGAAAGCTTTAGATGTATTCCAAGTGTCCATCTGCTGGGTCCTTCTGATGTTGCCTCGCCGAAGCCCTCCCACTGAGCGTGTCTCAGAAGGATCCCTCCTTTCTCCCTATCCTGCCAAAAACTGAGTCAGAGGCTGGTTTTGTTAGGAAGAGGTCATGAAAGCTTTGTTCAGTCTGTCCCTCTAGGGTGTTCGTTTCTTCAGGAGGATATTTAGGCTGTCTGAGACTTGGTTGTTCTTACACAAAGCTGAACAGCCTGAACCTGGGAAACCTGCACCTCCAGAGCTCAGCTGGAAGGTGCCGTGGTACAAAAAGCATGGGGTTGCTTTGGCTCCTAAGCTGACCACGGAATCAAGGGGTGCTGTTGGTTGCTGATTAGTGTTACTAATCATGTGTCAGGTTGCTCATTTATCCTGACTCAGAGAGGGAGAAGGAGCAGCAGGGAAACATCTGCTGTGGGCACAGCAGCGAGGCTTTTGACCCGCTGCTGCTCCAGGGACACGAACCACCTTGCTGCATGCCTGGGCTTGCCTCAGCAAAACGTATTTTTTCGAGGAGGAGGGGGATTGCATTTACAGGTGTTCTTTGGATGCATGGGTATAATACACACTGGGAGAAGAATAAAGGTTGTGACAGAGCTGTGAGGAGGCAAAGTTAAAAGAAACTGAAATACTGGAACAAGAGTAACTGATTCCAGAAAGACTTTCATGAAAGTCTAGGGGATTTAATTTTTGCATAAAGGAGTAAGAAATAGGAGACAATTTTGCTATTCTACTTGATTCAAAAAACACACCAAAAGTTTATATTTTTTTCCATTTTGCTTTCAGTCTGGAACTCCTAAGTTCAACTTAAATTTAAACAGATTTGCACCAGCTATTTAATTTCAAACTCCCGAAGAAAGAGCACGTCTGCATTCTCACTGATAGAAAGTGACACACAACCACTATAAATAAACATATAAAATACATTATATAAATATAATAAATCCATTATACAACAGAGCTATTTGTCTTGCTCATTTATGATAGAGAAATATTTTAAATAAAAATGCAAATAGGCCATTAAACCTGCCTATAGGAGGATGCTGAAAAGGTTACTTGTAAAAACATATGCTTGAAATTGGACAACAGAAAATGAAAACTGAAGCACTGTCGCTGTTAAAGCCTCATCCTCATCTGGGAGGGAAAAATACAACGTGGGGATAGAGGAAGATACAGCAGGATTTAAAGACGCATCCAGTAGTTATTTTAAAGATTAAAAAGAAAATATATGGAATTTTATATTATTGAATTCTTTTGTTTGAATACAGTGCTTGGTTTGCTTCTCAGTGAGGGTCTGGGCTCAGAGTCTGTTCGCGGGAGAGAAACACACACACTGCTTCCTGTGGATGATGGGAACACAGCCTCAGCACTGCTGTAAGTTAAAGCATCTCCAGCGATGTCTGCGGAGCTATGCCAGCTTCTGTGAGCTGAAGACCTGGCCTAGAGTTTCCATCCAGCTGAGTAGCTGGGTTAGAATCTGGTTTGGTTTGCTCTTTTTGTTGCTTTTCTTTTGTTTTTTTTCCAGTGCTTAGCAGCATGCTCAGGTAACCTTGGTGGGCATTTAGGATACTGATCCTCTGCCAGAACTCAGCTCCGCTGAGGCAAGACCCTTATTTGTCCCATAAGCCTTCTCTTGTAACTCTAGTCCTGCTGTTCAGAGGGTCTTTCTCTTTATCCATATATATATATATGTGTGTGTGTGTGTATGTGTGTGTATCTTTTCTTCCTGTAGCCCCTTTCTACACTTGAGATCTTCTAATCTTGAATTAGCTCCTTGTCTCTCTTTTTACCCTGACATTCCTGCTTCCTTATTTCTCCTTCCCTTTAAAGGGAGTAGGAAAGTTTCTAAATGGGTAAGTGACATTAGTCAGGGGGAGTTTTCTCTTGCCACTTCTTCCTCCACTGCTCTAAATTGTGTTTGCTTTCCATCCCTAGTGCTCTGACAGGAATAGTCTCCTACTGTCCCCTCTGCCAACTCTCAAAGGCTTTCTCTGCTCATTTCTTGCTCCAGTCATCACATCCCAGCTTCTGGGCTCAGCCCATTTTGCTCCCAGTCCCTTGGCCTGCTCCAAACCCCTCTGGCAAGCTCTCCACCTCCTACGATTCATTCCCTGTCTCCTTGGCTCTGTGACTCTACACTGTCTTCATTTCTTCTTTTCCCTCCAGAGGTGTCTGAGCTCCTTAAGCCCTTTGCATTTCATACCTTACCTAAAATAGTGCTTTTATTTCTGATGTGTTCTTTCCTGCCCTTGGTGATCTGCCGTGACTGTTCCTTTTGTCTGCTTTCCCCACTCCTGCCTCAGGGCCCCTTTCCATGCCGCCTTCTGATTAATGTGTGTCAGTGCCCTCCATTTCCTTCTCCAAATCACTTCTTGAAAGCCAACCTATTCTATAAAATGCAACCATTTGAAAGCTGCTCTTTGGGGCTGGCGAGGAGCAATTCCACCTTATTTGATGGCATGAAGCCAGTACAAAACCAGTACAACCATTGCTTTCACGCTTGGTGTAAACACTTTTGCTGCAATGCCAAGCTCCGTGTTGCCGATTTTCACCTGTGCCATAGGCATCCCTTAAGACATTGAGAAGCAAGGGAGGAAAAATGGCTTGATGGCTTCTGTGCTCCCCTGATTTCCTGGGTTTGCATGGGGAAGAGCGGCTGCGGCTGGGTCACCAAGGTTTTGCACCACATGAGCCGTCACCCAGATGCCATAATTTCTTCCCATCTCTTCCAGACACACCAGTCACACTCCAACGCAGAGAAGTTTACAGGGTGAGAATTCTTCCCACCACAGAGGCCCTGCGCCGAGGAGGCGCTTCCCTCACGTGGAGGAAGCCCCAGACGGGCCAAGCTGGGGAGAAGGTCTTTGGGCCAAGGCATGACTTTTTAGTTTTTGCTTAGTATTGTGTTTCTCTAAGGGCAGTGGGCAAAATTTCAGTGCTTTATATACATATATATGATCAGCACTGGTAACTCAGCAATAATAACACTTTTTTTTGAATGACTTTTTATGGGTGTAATTATGTTGCTTGTCTTTAATAATTCTAATTTAAAGACACCTCCTTGCAAGAGTCCTTAAATTAAATTGCCATTATCCCTTTTCCTATGCAATGGATTATGAGTGTATATTGGATCTACTCTTACATTTTTTTCTCCTCTCTAATCCAGCCAAACCCTTATAAGCAGTATTTTACTTATACTAGAGCTGTGTCTTGTTGATATTATGGGCCCTTCAACCTGTCTGTGTTTGGGGCTATTTATTTTGGCTGTTGCATCATCACATATTTAGACAAGAGGAAATAGCTATGTGCCTTCTAAATTGCTAACACTAAGGGGAGCACTTAATCTTTAGAATATCTTACCTATAAATCCAACATCAACACGTGTGTCAGAAAACACATGCATTCTTTGTTCCTAAATATTCAAGGATCACGATTAATGCTTAATGCAAAACACACATGAGGTCCGTGGAAATCGAATGCCAATTCCTTTAAAGAACCTCAAAAATCTTCATTTAATGATATTCCTGAAAAAATCCCTTGCATACCTCCTGGGCTGTTTGTGTTTCTTTGCTGCTTGCTTGCTGTGAGACTCCCAGTGTCGAGCACTGTGCCTTTTTGCTCACTCTCCAAGTCACCCTTGGGCAGGTGAACATATGGATGGAGACAGTGGGAGCAAAAAGAAGAGCCTATGGCTTGCCAGCAGCTCCCTGGTGGCTGAGACAGTCGAGGGTTCACAAGGACATTTACACCAGTGATAATACAATGTGGCCCAGTTCCCTCATTTATTCAGTAGAACAGAGGTTGTAACTTCTCCCTAACAGCACCAGCTTGCGAGTGTTTGGAATCTTGTTACACGCCTACTTTAAAACGGACCTTTCCTATATTATTTAATTTACTTCTTTCTAACATTGCAAGACAAAGATCATTGTCACCAGTGAAATGCCCAGAAAGTTTAATGTTCTGTGAGGTTAAAATTGTTTAGAAAGCACAAGCAGCACCCAAACACGTTTGGACTCTTCTGAGCAAAGCAGCATCTGTCAGAATCCTGCAGCCACTGAGGCCAGAGCAGGTGCAGGGATGTTTATTCTCTGTGAAAACATCTCTCTTTTCTTTCTTTTTTTTTTTTTTTTGGTTCCTGAGATAACTTCACTGGAATACCCTACGATAAAGAGTTGATCACCCCACCTATTTTGACTGTGAAGAGGCAGCAGTACAGAATGGACAACACAAGCAGAGGAGGGAGTTTGCTGCTTGCCCGGTTCTCTGATTATAGGAAGCCTTTTGAGGCAGGAATTGGTTTTCTTTGGCATTCCTGAAAGAATAATTTGCCTGCACATTCTCTGACCCACTCTGTGCTGAGACTGGCATCGAGGGCTAGATAAAACAGTTGATGTTTTTAGGCTAGCTAAGCTCAGTATCACTGGGGTGGTTGTCTTTTTTCCCCGCTGTGGGAAATCAAAGGGTGTTGCCGTCCAGTGCCAGCCCAGGGCTATCGTGTGCCAGGTGAACTATCAATCTACATTGGTAGAGTTGATGTGCAGTGCCTATCTCCCAGGACATGGCCTGGCTGGTGTTCTGCTCTGATTTCCTTACTCCTGTCTGATCTTGAGGCCTCACCACATTCATACCCTTTCTTTCAGTGGAAGCAGGAGTTGATATTCTAGCCCCACATAAACAGAGTTACTCTTGGTGACCCACAGCGTGCCCTATCACCATCTGGAGAGCATTTTGGAGAGCGCAATCAGTGCTGGTGTCCATCACATGTCTCTGCCAGCAGCTGCTTCCTGCCAAGCTCGTGACCTCCAAGTCTTTGCTGTTGCCCATCAGTTGGGTCTTTCTAGGCTGTGCGGACCAGGAGCAGACAATGTGGGACAGCTGGAACCCATGCAGACCATTGACTAGATGAGTTCAGCAATGCATCTGTTTCTGACTTTACCTGGTCCCCTAGGACCTTGACTCCAAGCATTATATATGCATTAATATTGTATTAAAATTGCGTGGCACATAGATGGATAGGAATTGTTCCTGTAGCTTCTGCTGCCTTAGGAGGTGCAGATGCTGCAATCGCATCAGCCACCAGCAATTTATACTACCCCTTCACTCTGGAAAAGATTTAGCAGCAGCATCCTGTTCAACACCTAAAAGTTCTGAGGGGAAAAAACTCCAAACAAACAAAAAAACCCATCCCACCTCTCTCAGATAAAAACTAAACGGCATTTTACCTGCTATGCAAAACTCTCGGTTAAAAGTCCTGGTACCACAGAAGAGCTTGGGCCGACACCCGCTGTGACCATAAGATGGAGATATTGAGCCATAAAAGAAATGATGCCCATCATTCCCCCACCACTTCGGTCAGTGTGGGCTTATTTAAAGAAAAATGATGACGATGATGATTAGCTAAAAGTAGCATTGTGGTGGGGATTAGAGACCAGCCAAACCAGCATGGCAGAGTGCTAGAAATATGAAGTCTCAGGTTTAAAGTGCATTATTAAATGTGAAAATGTGAAAAGCTGCTATTGTAATAATTTCAGCGGTGGATTAGGGTGGGCCTTTGTGTCACAAAAATATGTTGAAACATCATATTAGCATAAGTAAAAAGATGTCTACCGGTAAGTGGCTCAGAGTTCACAGGGAGAACAATGAGAATGAAATCCAGAGATTTACTTTTCTATTCATTCTTCTGGCTAGAGCCACACTTCAGCAATTCAGTTTGACAAAGCAGAAGTGAAATTTTCTTCCCTTTTCTCTGTTAATAGTAGTAACTAACTTTGAGCTAAGTAACTAAATGATTGTGGCCCTGAATTTAAAGAGGAATTCTCTTGGGAAAAGTAATTGATTTATGACAGAGTGTAAGGATGTTGAACTTAGTAAGACCAGAGAGTATGTTTGAAGTTCAGCAAGTGCATAAAAATGCTCTTATAAGAAGACCAAACAGTGTAATATTTTTACAAGGTTGCTTCTAACAAATCAAGTCAGGAGTTATCTAAACGAATTTTTTCTTTTTTACCAAAAGAAATCAAAGAAATTTGTAGACTATAGCATATACTTTGGGGTAAGAAAAATATTGTTCTGTTTGGTGTGCTCTTTAGAATGTAGGTCAGGTGCACAGAGACAATAAATATTTGCACTGCCTTGGTTGAGTAGGTGCCAAATATAAAAGCCCAGTGTCCCTAGACTGCGTGTGGAGACAGAATCCCCCTTGAAGAAGCCAAGGTTGGTTCAACACAAGGGGAGAGCATGCTCTCATCACCAACACTTCCTTCTTGTGATCTGTTTTCCATAAGGACATAACCTAAGCAAGGAGGAATGAAAGCTCCTTACAGCAGATGACCAGCCCGGATGCTGGGGGCAATGGGAACACGAGTCCTCCAAGAACCTAAGTGTGGTTCCTGTTGTGACACTCCCTTGAGGACCCTCTCCCTTTGAACTGCCCCTCTCAACCCATGCACATCAGGCAGCACAAACCCACAAACAGGTATGGCACTGTGCACAGACCCTGCGGGAGCTCAGCCCTGCAAACCACAGAGCGTATTTCTGCCTGTCCGTCTGGATTTGGGCGTCTAGCTGCAGTTACTTTTCTTCTGTGTGAAGATAAACAGTACTATTGACACTAGAAATTACTCTTGCCTAAGAGATTCTGAACTTTAGTCAGCCAAGCTGGGGAGTGCTGGTGTAAGCGACCCATCTGGAGTCGTGTGATAGATGGGCAGCACTGCCAGGAGGAGCAGCCGGGTGCCCTGATGCTGGGCCCACGCTGCCTCCCCGCCCCGGCCACCACACTCCTTAAGGTATTTTATTGCTTATGTCTTTTGGGACATGTGAAAAAGGCTTAAAATACACAAGACAAATTACCAACATGATTCTCTGGAAAATGTTGTGTATCTTAAATGCAGCCAAAGTGCAGAGTGTATGCCAGTTGTAACAGTAATCATTCATTTTCTGTTTTGACCTAGCTGAGAAATTACAGACTTGGAAAGAAGTAATTTGAGTGTAAGACTCTGCTCTTTCAAAGGTTTTCTTTCTTTTTTGGAGCAACACATGCTGTGTGAGTTTTTTCTCCACTTGTTCAGAACACATCCTACTTCATCTGGCCCCACTCCCCTAAGGTAGTTAAATCTACTGGAGATATATAATTATGTCATATCTCACTTTCTGCCACTCAAGCTCTCTCCACCCAGAAGTAGAACTGGTAAGGGTTAAACGTTAGAAGATCAGTGAACTGCAGAATAATTTCTCACTGTTTCCAGGTCAAGTGTTCACAGGTTGTTTTGTTTTGAGCTGCAGCTTCTAGACTTAGATCATGTCAACATACAGAGCAGGGCTGACACTGAGACTCCATTTAATAAATATTTACTTTTATATGTGTGTGAGTGAGAGTGCATGCATGTGTCTATGCTTGCATGCGTATGTGCGTTCACAATGCTCACATCTCATGTCCATCCTTTGGAGATGGATTTATCCCACTCTTTGACTTGCCCACAAGACAAGCCCAGGACATATATTTACTAGAAACAATACTCTGGAATGCATTTGTGTCTGTAGGGTGCATTTTGCAGTATCCTGCTTTTAAACTTGCATCACTGCTCCTGTTTCTAATGGCAGGGTACCTGCGTCACTCAACTGTGGGCACAACGAACTGCAAGAGATAAAAATGTTCATTACACTGTGTCCACTGACAGCATAAGTTATGTTAAAAACATTTCCTTATGTTTATTGTCTCCTTAGATATTAAATTAAATCATTTGAAAGGTTTTCATCCTTCCACTAGTTTGTTTTGAAAAGCTTGTTGCTTTTTGAGTTAAAAAGGAAGCTGAGGGTTTTTTTTATGACAGGTACAAAGCCCATTGATAGAAAGGTGTGCAATGATTAAAATGACACACAAAGGTATAGGCAATAAAAGACAGTTATTTTCAAGTGCATATGAAAAAAATCATAGCTGAGTGCACTCAAACCAGGACAATGAGACTTAAATGCACATGTTGAGGTAATGTATGAGAAGCAAAGCCAGTGTGCAATGGTATTTGTAACTTATGCTTCTCAGGAACAATTTTGTTTCTGAAAATCCAAAAAACCAGCTTTTAAAATTTCACAGCCCTTTGTCATGGTTAGGGTATTCTCACATTCATTAGATTTCTTGCATCAAACGGTAATTCCCTCTTATTTATTTATTGCAAATTAAATCCATTGCTCTTTGCATTGATAGGTGCATTCTAAATGTGAACTGTACAGTCCAAATGCGACTAGTGAAGCCAACAACCGATCTTCCATGATTTGCAATGGCCCAGCTCTTTCCCACATGAACACTGCTGCTTCCTTCAAGTGTTTGTGTGTGGCTCTTTAATAGCCTCTGTAGACCCCAGCTATCTTTAGCCAGGAAAAGCATGGCTAGTATGTGACTGAATTTTCATACCTTCTGAAAAGCCCCCAGTATTATTCATTCACCTGTGGTATAAGCCATTGTTCCTCTGTGCCCATTGGCCTGCCCTGAAGTTCCCTTTATCTGATCCTCATCTTTTAATCAGAGCTATCTTCCACCTCCCCCTCTGCCCCATCCGTGGTAGCCAGGCCATGAGGTCTTCGTCAGTGGGAAGTTGAGAGCAGCCTGCAACAGATGATTTTAACTTCCTGCAGCAAAACACAGAAGGTTTCTCTTTTTGTGTTAGGGTGTCTTGGGCAACTGCTTTGTACCACCCTCACAGTAAAGCTGATTCAGGTTCATCGTGTAATTCATCCAACAGCCATTCACTGCTTTATACGTGACACAATGACAACATTTTCATCCTGATCCCTTAATCTAAACCAACCAATCATCATCCATAATGGCCACTAACATTTAAACCTATCCAAACCACAAAAAAAAAAATCACTTTTGAAAACCTCATTGTTTCGAAAGTTATGAATTTGCTGCAATCATGTGGAACTGGCAGGCTCTTCTCTGTTATGTGCAATGATAGGACAAGGGGCAACAGATGCAAGCTGGAGCATAAGAGGTTCCACGGAAATGTAAGGAATAACTTTTTCACTGTGAGGGTGACAGAGCTCTGGAACAGGCTGCCCAGAGGGGCTGTGGAGTCTCCTTCTCTCAAGACATTCCAAACCCACCTGGACACATTCGTATGTGACCTGCTCTAGGTGGTCCTGCTCTGGCAGGGGGGTTGGACTAGATGATCTTTCAAGGTCCCTTCCAACCCTTAACATCCTGTGATAGAACAAGCGTCACCTGAATTACTGGAGTTAAAATCTTTTCCTCCAGGGAACTGTGACCTAGGGAAATGTTTCACATTATCCCAGGACAAAGAGCCATGCTGAAAAGATCAGAACCCATCCTGTGCACACATGCACACATTTGCTCACAGGCACACATGCTCTCCCACCCCGAGCAGGACGGGGGGTAGCAGAAGGAGCAGTGCACTTTCACAGCCTCCTGCCTTGTGCTCAAAGGAAATACAGCAGACATTTAAGTATTTCCAAACCAAACAAGACATCCTGAAAGATTCTCCTCCTGTGGCCTCATTATCTGCTTACATCTGTGTTTTTAAAAATTAAAAGAAAGGCTAAAACAGGCAGAGCCACCCTAGACAGGAGCAGAGAGGGGAAGTGGAGAGGAAAGGAGAAAAAGATTAGTGTCTTAACTCAGGCTGTCCTGTCTTTCTGAGATGGCTGGGGTTAAAATAGGATGGTCAGAAATTACAGTAATCATTAAAACAAGGCTTCTTTCTTTTCTAAGGTATCAGTCTAAACATATAGTTTTTTAATGTACAGTAAGGCTGATCCTGTAAAGACAGTGGCAAGACCTATGTGTAAAGTACCTGATTGCTCCTCTGGGCTTTAGGGACCAATTTCCCCCTAACGCTGCACCTTTCCATTTGCTTTCCAACATGAAGATCTGAGGCCCAACTCTTCTGCCTGTATGACCCTTGGGGGCAGGGAGGGCCTGAGGCTGATGTGATGAGCAAGCCGATGACATGAGTAATAAGCTGATTCAGACAAAACCTTTTTCAGTGAATGCCAAATGTCATCTGAGCACCATCCAAACCCAAGAAGAACTTTCCGAAGGGTGTTCCCTACATCACCTACCTTCACAGTGTGTCCTCTTGTCCACAAACCTCCCTCAGCCTTTGCTTTCGTTTTGGGCATCTTTACACCAAACAAAAATACCACCAGCCCCAATGCTTCCCAATGATCTTGTACACCCACTAGCATGAACAATTCCCAGTCATTTCCGGTGCATGGGGGAAGAACCACAACAGTGACTGAGCATTAGGGACTTACTGCCTGTAAACACACAGCTTTGGGGAAAAAAAAAAAAAAGAGTAATTGGTAAGGAATTTGGCTTCAGAGTCACAGTGTGATCCTGTGTGGACCCCTGCAGGGTCAGTAGCCCCAGAGAGGTTGTGCTTTGCTGGCGCAAAATGTCCGGACAGCATCTCCAGGACAATGGCTCCAAGGATGCCGTCCCACCTGTGAGACAGGTTAGTCACAGCCAGCAGGGCCAGCTGAAGCAAAGGAGACAAGAAATGAGAGCTGGAGGGCAAGAATAGCATCCTTGTTCTCCACTCCAGCCATGCTCAGCAGCTCTCCTCCCACGGGATTTGTGCTCTGATTTTTCACCTTGAGAATGTGGTCATCCTGTAAATAAACTACTTTTAAATATAAACAGCATCTCTACCTGTGACATTTCTGTGGGCTTTTTCCAGGCAAAACCATGAGCAGCTCCTAGTGCTATATCATCACAGCCCTCCTTGATGGACGTGTGTCTACGAGCCAGTTGAGGTAGCTTTGGGGCTGCATTAGAGCTGAACACGGTACAAGCTCTGAGGACCAGCTCTGGTGTCGCTTTATGTCATAAATCACCTTCTGCCTTGCACCTACATGACCCTGCTGCAGAGGCAAATGCTGCTTCAGGCACACCAGAGAACAGGCTGAGGTAAGGGCAGAGCAGAGCTAAGGAGAAAGGTGTGCAAGTGGCCAAGGGCACAAGGACTCTGCTCCCCTGGGCTGGAGGGAGCATGGGTAGAAAATGTCCTGACCAAATGAAAAACATGCAAGGAGTGAGCCCAGGGGCAGTAAATGGCTCATCATTTCTAAGCCCTGCTGTGCCACTGCTCCAGCCACTGATGGTTGTTGCTGCAGCACCAAATCCTGACGGGGATCTGTCGCATCCAGGTCTCTTGCTATGGCTGGGAGGCAGGTTCTGTGTGAAGGCTACAGACAGGCACTTTAGAGCCTCAAACTAAACACAGTGTCATTCTGACTAGGAGAGATGCCATTGCTGAAGTCCAGCATCTGTAAATGGCTGCTGACATTTACATGAGAATTTATGGTTGTAATAAATTATGCTTCAGATTTTCCTTATTTGGAATAATTTTTGAGTATCTTTTCCCTACATTTTTTATGGCAATGTAATAGCTTAAAGGACCAGGAAGATGTCAATGGTACTTTTACCGCATAAAGAGCTTGGATACAAAGCTTTCCAATAAAGGAGTTTTTGGACAATGCAATGTTATTTATTTACTTAAGCCATTTTATAATACTCTGGCAGTCTAGTCCAATGGTGAGGTCCCAGGGAACTTTGATTTTTTTAATTTTTTTTTTTTTAGTGTCTGTACACAGGATGTACTTATTTCACTGATAAGACAAAAACAAGGCTTCTTTTCAGGAGCAAATCTATATTCTTTCTCAGTCAGTTCATCTCTACAGACTACAGGTACTTATACCTTAGGAAAGGCATACTGAGGTGATGAGGACAGCAAAGGCTCATCTCCGAGGGAATCTGCAATAGTTACCCATGTGTGAGCGAAACACATTTTCAAGTGGTAGCTAAAAGCACTTTTGATAGGAGCTACCATATATTGAGATCTCCACGTCCCCTTTGTACAGAGAAACCATGTGCTCATCAAGGATCTGATAGGCTTGTGCTAACCCTTGTAGCGATCTAGAGATCCCTTTCAGACTGGGACCCTGGCTTCAAACCCCCATGTCACCCTAGGGCTCATGGTGCTGAGCTGGTTTGACTCGGATCTTGCTGGAAGTCCTGTCCTCCCCCCTCCTCTCAGGAACTCTAACCAGACAATGCATCCAGTGACACAGTTTGGCCTTGTTGAAACAAAATAGGGTTTAAAAATCAACAGGAACACGCTTCTCTGATAACTGGGTTAAAATAACAAAAGAAGGCCCACACACGTGGATATGACCTAAACTTCATTCTTCCCTCACAAATTCTGGGCATGTTCCACGTAGCCTTGGCACCTCAGTGCCTGGGTGAGGCAGGACGCGGCTCTGTCAGAAGCAGAGTTAGACAGGAGCACCCATCAGCTCTGGGTCCGGATGGGGCTGGTGACAGCAAACAGGGCAGTGCTGCTTCCTGGTCCCCTGGGTGCTGCTCACCATTTCAGGGGGCATCTTACAACCACCCTTGTTCTGCTCCCTGCACATTTCCTCCTACCCACCTCCTTTGCTTTGCTCTGTACAGAGAATAACAGCGAGAGAAGGCACAGTGGCAGGTCTCATACCAAATATTTTCTGTATTTCCTATGGGGTCCTCATATTTGCTGGTTTTCTCTCATTCTCATCTCTTCCTCCTGGGTTCTCCAGACCATTGTCAGCACAGTTGCGTTTCGTAACAAAATGATGATATCTGCAAGTATATAGTGTTCCCAGTGCACTGGACAAGTGCACTTTTATTTATTTTATAAATGAAATTGTTGTTGATAACAGCTTATTATATTTATAATACAGTATCTGATCAGAGTGTAAACTTCTCAAAACTCTTGTGGTAAGTTTTTCTTTCAGTTCTGCTGAAAAGTAAT
Source organism: Actenoides lindsayi (assembly GCA_025331215.1). Taxonomy (NCBI): domain Eukaryota; kingdom Metazoa; phylum Chordata; class Aves; order Coraciiformes; family Alcedinidae; genus Actenoides; species Actenoides lindsayi. The sequence goes on from WTSP01019602.1 coordinate 60,520, forward strand.
CAGCCATAACTAGCAAAGCTTTTGCTGCAAAAATTAATTGCCCTTCACTTCAGAAAGCACAGTTACTTAGAGACTGAGCTTAAAAGTAAAATCATTGAACAGGATTAGTTCTGTTCTAGCTCAAACCAGGACATTTGCACCAGCATGACTAAGATGAAAAGTTTATTCATGGGCTTGAAATGCATCACATACCCACTGGGAACTAAGCTTCCAATTGCATTTATAGATTTCAAACCTGATTTCTGTACAAAAAAACTCAAAACCAACAAACCACAATAAACAATAATCTGAACTCCAGAGTCCACCACCCTTCCACTAAAGGCCTTTGATAAGACTTTGGTTAAGTGTTTGCTAAGGAAAGTAAGGCTGCCACATGCTGAGAATGAACCATGAACCAAAAGCTAACTAAGAGATTGAAGGCGATAAAGAAAATTTGGCAATTTTTTGTCCCTGAAAAAAGGCTGGCAGAGAAGTGCCAACGTCTGTAACTGTTTAACATAGGTATTGGCAGCCTGGAAAGGAGAACGGGAGCAAGGAAGTGAAATGTCTAAACACTGGTAAGTTATTTATGTTAGTCAAAGCCTGGTACTCTGATGGGGGACGCACGTTGGTGGGACTTAGCAGAGCATGCAAAAGATCAGTACAATGGCAGGTAGAGCTAAATTGGTGCCACATGTGAAGCAGGACATACAGGAGGGGAAGGCAAAATATTCATGTGACTGGGAACACTTGAAATGTGCTCTGGAAATAAAGAATTGGGTTTTGTTGAAAGCAACTTAACAGAAACTTCAGCTCCCTGTGCAGCTGTGAGCTGCACATGGAGGGTGCTGGGGTCTCTACAGCATCGTGCTAGAAGCCAGTGGTGCAACCTTGTTGTTCAGGATCTGGCTTCTGGGCCAGGGTTTGTCCCACCTAAGTACAGAGCAGTTCCCTTCACCTAAGCCCATCACCTGAACTCTTTTACAGCCAGAGAGAAATGGGCATGCTGAGGTGAAGATTCATGTTCTCCTAAAGCAGAGATCTCCAAGAGGTCACATTACTCTTTCTCCAATGCCTATTTTGGCTGCTTTTTTTGTAAAAGGAGCTTTGACAACTAGCCTTAATGTCTATGCTATAGCAAGCTGCAGTCTACTGCCTTCACTTCTTGTGAGTCAAAATGAGGTGTAATGACTGATCTTCCTAAACCAATGAATGACATCCAGGATGTAGACCACACTCTCCTGAGACACTTCACCATGAACAAGCAGGGAATGCTGGACTTTATAATGCTTTTCTTATGTCCACCTATCTTCTGTTCCCCTTCAAACACAGGACTCTGGACTACACAGTCTTTGAGTCTGGACTGATAAGGAGTGCTTGCTACATTTCTTTAATGACATGAGAAGAACATGAAAGCACGTTCGCTTTCTGAGGCAGATTTTTTTTTTCTAGGCTTCTCCCTACTGCCAGTGTCTGTAAGAGTGTGAAAAAGATGGTTTAGGTGTTATTTCTGGCAGAAGGAACCAACCTTCTGAACAACAGCTGTACAGGTAAGAGAGGGATTTATTACCATCTCCACAGAGCAGGCTGTGCAGAACATCTGCTATAAGTGGGGACTTTCCCACCTCTGGGGGGTCCTCTGTCTGCTCTCCCTGTGTTCAAGTCCATCCTGAAGTGCTGAGCTTGGGATTTTTATTAGCTGCATGTTTATTCTATTTTTATTTTACTCTGCATTCAAAGGACTAAATAGTGAGAAAGGGCTCTGGCTGTTTCAAAGGGCATACGGGAAATGAACAAGCTGAACACTGTCTTTGCCATTACATGGATCTTTTTGGCATATCTAAAGTCTGTCTGGACTATGGGCTTGCCTCATTTTTAGCCATTACTAGCCAACCATCAAAGGCTTTTCCATACAGAAAGAGAGCCATGATTTGCTGTGGTATGTGCTCCTGACTAACATGTCCTGAGATGCCCCTGGATGGGACGGTCTGTTTCATATGACCATCTGTTTTCTGGTTTTCACCCTGGAGGTACTCTAGATCCAGAACCAACTACGGGCAGGTGGAAACTGCTCAAATGACTTGTGCTGCTCTGTACTGCTCTTAGAGCCATGCCTGGGGAGGCAGCCAGCCTCCAGGTGATGGGCAGTAGTGCCTGACAGAGCACTCCTGGAATGGACAAACATCAGCTGCTTACTGCAGAAGGTTTTCTACTCAAAGAGAGCATGGCCTTCTGATCACATTTCCCTTGGAGCCTGAAGGACAGGGCCAAGAAGGTGCTAATCAAATGCGGTACTTACTGTTAGGAGAACTTGCCTCTCTCTGCTGGGCTAAATGACAGATTTGTCCATCCTTCCATGTGTCTCCTGTGGGTCTCATCTTCTGAGCTACTATGAGTCTGTCTTCACCTGTTCTGGATATCTTCCCTTTTCACCTCTTCCTTCAGAAACTGAGTTGGAGAGTTCTTGTTGTTTCCTTGAAGGAGTAGGAACTTTGGAAAAGAGAATCAGCAGGATACAGTGTAAGAAAGAGTTTCAGAAATCCAAGTATCTTTAAATTTGGGAAACAAGTGCATGTGGATATCTCCTTTACTGAGGGACATGTGTAAAACCTGGTCCTATAGCAGAGCTGCACAGCAAGCAATTAATTTGTAACAATAAGGAGGAAATCAGGGGGGAAATGAAAAGGAAATACCAAGGGCTTGCAGAGATCTGCATATTTGGTGTTATAAAATTAGAACAGAAACATCCATGTATGAATCATTCACAGTCATTCCTCACATTCATAGTTTTGGTAGCAAAGGCCATTGTCTGAATCACTGTGGGAGCAAGACTTGCATCCCAGGATGGAAATAAAACTCAGCAGAAGAAGAATTCTGGGGTAATCAACAGGCGCAGAAAGGTGAGAGAGGACAGCAAAAGAATGTTGAAAACATCAGAGGTCTAAGGGTAAAGCCTGCTGGGGGAAGGCCACTCAGCATTCTCTGGGCCAGGTATCGTAGTTTGACCTCAGCTGGCAACTGAACACCCCACAGCCGCTCGCCCACTGCCCCCCCCCCCCCCCCCCCGCCCCCCCCCC
>WTSP01019603.1:0-18000 GCA_025331215.1 Actenoides lindsayi
GAGATCTGGCCTATGTTTGCAGGCAGGCCCTGCTTGCTAGGCTTAGAGTGCCTGGTTTCAGTTACTAAGTTTGCTTCCAGGGAGGCAGGTTTTAGTCATAACAGGTCTTTTTTTTTTCTTTTTTTTTTTCTTTTTTTTAATTTCTTCTAGGCTGTGTAACCCAACGTTTCTCTAACAGCTGATTGCAGCATGGCACTGGCACTGGCCAGCAACAAGAAATTCATCAAGCTGTCAGTTCAGTAAACAAATAAAGCAAACAAATTGCCAACACAGTGTCCAGTGAGTAGCCCATCTTAAACCATGCAGTGATGTATTCTGAGTGGATGCTCTATTACCACTTTCCGGTCTCGTTCTAGAAGAACAGGTGATGGTTTGCAGGTTTGGCCAGGGGGAAGATGGGACACACACTTCATTTCACAAACACAGCAGCTCATCCCACTTGAGCTCGTGCTGTGCTTTACCGACCATAGCTGACTTCAATGTGTACCTCACACAGACTTTATTTTAAATTAAACTAGGTCATTTAATGTCAAGCATCATCATAGGGTATAGCTGTTTTGAACACAACTGGGAGGACAGGAGCCAAGAGGAGGAAGCCTGTTATGGCTTCTTTTCTTGATGCTTCATCGGGCTGACATTTAATTTTCTAGAATCCCGATTACAGAGATTCTTCCTCTGCCTGAGTCTGGCAGATACTCCCTTTTGGGCATTGTGCTGGATGTGGCAGGAAATAAACAGGAAACCCAGCACCCAGAATACCAGGTCTGCATAAAGCACTGGCAAAGTGTCTTCTCAGCACGTAAGCGACCTCGCCTTGGAAAAGAAAGATTACTGAACAGTAACAGACCCAGTTTGTATTTCCTGCCCTGCATTACAAACTAGGTTAGCGCTTAGTCACGAGTTCATACATGGACTGAACAGTAGGCTGAAGAAAAACACCCTGAACTACTAGTAGCTGAAGACTTACTAGTCACAGAGAAATGCTCTCCTTCAAAGCATTAATAACGAGAGCACCCACAAGCAAGGTCAGCAGATCACTAAGCAGAGCACCAATGTGAAGCAGTCATCCTTGTGCTCACTTTCTTCTGTGCTGTGTTCAAATTTTCCATGCTGTTTTTTCAGGCACCTTCCCAATCACATGATGATGTTGCGTCAATCTCTTTGGACATTTGTCTACACCTATCTTGCTTTTATCTAGCTGTCCCCATTCATTCACGCCAGGTCCTCTAGAGGGACCACAAGAGGTAAGACCTTCACATCCATTTGCAGGCTGGACTTAAATGCCACCTAACATTTAGTTGTGGCTTTCTACAGACCAGAGCAATAAAATTAGTTCAAACTCTCCTATTGAGTCTTTCCATTTCATTTGCTCATTACTTGCAGAAAATATTTTCCATGATCTTCTGGGAATAGCATCTTCCAACCCTAATCAGCTTGTTAACCAAGACTTTCAGCAGCTCTCATAATTTCTAACTACACTTACACACAAATCAAGTTTAGACACTAAGCTGGTAGCTGTTATTCTAGCGTGCCTTGTGAATTGGAACTGGCACAGAAAATGAGGGGGAGGGCAAGGGTGTGTCATTTCCAAACAGGCCAGTGATTAGTGTGGGAGAACCAAGTTTAAAAACGCTTCTCTGCCTTACTTAAAGATGAGAACTGAAACCAAGTCTCTCATCTCCTGTGGAAATAGTCCACCGCTTCCCTCACCCAGGCATACACTTTAAAGCTGCTATGTAGTCTGAGCTCCCTGGTCTCTTTGAAAAACCTCCCTAATAAAAAGCTAAATGTTCATTATCATGGAATTTCAAACTGCTTACCTGCCCACTTCCCATTTACACAGTTCCCCAGAAGCATCAGAAAGCTCAAGTCATTCTCCTCTCACTGTGCCAGAGAAAGTTCACAAACTCAGAAAAGGTGTTTCCATGAGAAACAGCCACTGTTAAAACACAGTAGTGGTCTGGTGCTATGTGAGAGATTCAGGTCATATTCTTCACCACAGTGGGATTTTAGACCCCGTCTCTCACAAGTACAGTCTCATCATGGAATCACTCACCGGTGTGAAGAAATCAAGCTGGCTTTAGGCTTCTAAATCCAGAAAGGGCCTTATACTTGAGAATCATAATTGGACACATTTCTATACGGAATTAATATTTCAGGCTTATTTGTCCCAACTCCCTCGTCCGTCATTTCTTTGTGGGCAGTGCAGAGAGAGGCACACTTACCTAGTTCGCCTCTGTCCCACCACATGGCAGAAGAGCACAGCGCTCCGAACGCAGCACCGTTCAGTCAGGCACTGCAGCACGGAACTCACTCCCTTTGTGCATCTAGCTACAAATGACCATGTTAATGGAAAAAAAAAAAAAGTGCAACCTGAACTTTCAACAGACATTCTAGGAGAGTATAACCTTGCAATTAATAAGGTAAAGATGACCAGTGTATCAATTTATTAATAACCAATGCTTGTGAATTATGAGGTACTATTACAACATGAGTAGCACACCTACACCTAGACTAACCAGGGATTACCTTCAGGCTGGGCAATATATTTATTATCCTGTTTATCTGTAACAAAAATTGCAGCCTGCCAAGTTAGCAAGGTAATGCCCTATTTTGTTTCTGTTTCACAGGCCCTCAAGAAGATATATGCTACTTAATTTTAACGAGAGTAGGGGGAGGAAAAGGCAGTGCTCTGCATGTAGAACGATGGTGAAAACAACCGTCAGGCTCTGGGAGACTGCTTTCTGGTACCTAAATCATTTTCAGAGGCACACAAGAAGTAGTAGTAGTAGTTCACCTGACAAAAAGGAAGCCAACTAACTGCCTTTATTTGGCAAACAGCTTGAGATTTGATATCAGAGAATTAAAACAAAACAAAACAAAAAAAAAAAGGACAAGAAGTACATCAAAACAAAGACTGAAACCCCTGGATCTCAGCATGTATTTACAGGGCACAAACTTTACGTACACACAGAACTTCAGTTACACAAACTACAGGCACATGGATTATAATAGGCAAAGCTACAGCTGCAGAAGTATTACAGGACTGAAACTGCTATCTGGTATCAAGAATAAGACTACCAAGCCTCACTTACCATCTCAGACAGATTTTCAGCTCTTCCCACTTGAATTCTCGTTTGAATGAAACCATCTCTTGCTAATGCAGCTACCCTTCAGCCTAGAGCCTTTTGTAAGCCTACTGAAGCCTAAGCTTTAATTATTTCTTTGCTGTCAAGAAACTGTCTTACTTGCATCATGAATTTACCAAATGTCTAACTCCTATTTCTCTCCTTTACAGGTTGTCGTACACTATTAGCCAAGTTTCTGTTCCCTATCCAACTAATCTGTCCTGATCAAATTATCCTATGAGATAATCTAAAGCTTACTTGTTCTATCAGACTCTGTGAAACATCGAATGGAATTCACAGATCCCTAGGAATGCAGAAACCAAAGTAGTAGCAGTTGAAGTACCAAGGTCATTTGCAAAGCAGAGTAATTCATTCCTTCTTCCCTGACAGCATCAGAGATAAGAAGCAGTCAGTTCCTTACCAGTTTGGCGTTCTTCACTCTACTGCAGATTCAAAGTTGATGGACTACTGAAAAAGATGAAATGCTGACTTGTATTAGTCTCAGCTCTCACGAGGGGGTGGCACAAGAAAGTACAAAGAGCACTGTCCTGGGGAGCACACTTCTCCAGCAGGTTATCATCCAGACTTTTTCATATAAAAAGTCACGAGGGAGAGGGCACAGGAACCTTGAATAGCCAATTTAACTTGGCTGAGCCTTTGCTCTTGGAAAAAGTTTAAAAAAAAAAAAAAAAAAAAAAGGTCACTGCTTGACCAGCACTCTCTACCCATGCACAAGGGCTCTCTGTCAGAAGCAGTGTTGCTATTATTGAAGTGTCTTCATTTGTTTTTCCAAAATTGTACATTCTGTTGCGAGTAGCAGAAGTGACAGATTCCTCAGGGGCAGCGTGGGGAGCTGTCCAGAGGGTGGGACAATGGGGGGGACCTTGGCGGGACCGAGGGTTTCAAGCAATACTCTGACCTTGGAAGGATTCCAGCGTTCCCGTGAGAGAACAAGGAGAAACAGAGGAATGGGCAATGTAAGCAAGTCTGAGAAGGCGCTAATCGCAGAGCAAAGCCTCTGTGCTCTCTCGCAGGTAGAAGGTAAGTTCTGTAAATACCAACCAATAAGTGTGAAAAACAACTTTGGACCAACGAAGCAAAGACACATCTGTACGAGTTTGAGCGAGGATGGGTATAAATGTTGTGGTATGGAGCAATAAAGTGGCCCTTTGGGGACTCTGGGGCTTTTCTGCACACACAGTGTCTAATGTCATTAGTCCATCTCAACAGCGACAGACCAACACTGAAATTTCAGACGGGTTAGGAAATAAGGCCAAGATCGGGGCAGAGGCAGAGCTCTGTTCCTGTCCCCCTTACCCACTGAGGGCCTTCGGCTGGCAGCAGTTTACAGGTGATGCTGCACTCAGCCACAGGCCAACCAGTGGCATCATCTCCCCCTCCTAGAGGCCTCCCTCTACAAATCTTAGCAACACAGGCCACTATGCTGGACAAGTTCTGGCCAGGTAATTCCAGTCATCCCCAGCTACTCCAGCATAAATGTCATAATGGCACTGTCTACGTTACCATTAAAATCAGCTGTGCTAATGAAAACTGCCTTCAGCAAAAGAACCACATTCTTCTCGACTTTCTTTTCCTTTACCCCTAGCTAGGTCAGGTAAAGAAAGCAAGAGTGACACTGCATGAAGACACCAGCAATTACGGCCTACCATTGGGATCTCCTTCCTCATCAGCAAAATGGTGCTGCATAACTTCATTAAATCCACTTAAATTAAGTTCCACTGAATGTATCCTGGATATACTACATGCTACAGATCCCACAAAACTTCATCCACCAAGTTACCTGACCAGTCCACAGGGGACCGATGGGAATTTGTTCTGTGTCATTATTTTCACATTTATTACGTGGGAAATTACCTACTTAGAAACATAAGGTAAGAATAATCTCATTAGGGGAAACTGCTTATGAATGCAAGTTACACAGAACTGTACCCATGCTGTGTGCCCTGATTTTTTGGCTGGCAGGTAGTCAGGACTGAAGCAGGCACTGATGAATGTCTAGGAGGGCTGTGCCTGGGAGACCCTACCCATGTCTACAAGATGCTAAAGCAACAGAAGCTTCTTGCACTGGCTAAAGGGGTTGTGTGCTGTTAATTCTACACGATGACATACACAGAGCTTGAGCAGTGCAGTGAATGAAGCAAGGGAAGAGAAATGCTATATCTGTAAGCATTTGTGTCAGCAGAGAAGCCACCGATTACATCTGCCCCAGCTATGGAACCGCCTCAGGCCACAGCCAGAACTGGGAACTGCTGCTGCCACCTTGCAGGCTCCACTGGCCGCTGAAGGCTTCCAGCCACATCCCGAGAGCGCACAAGTGCTAGTGTCTGGAAGAGCAGAGACTCCAGTCAGTGTGCTGAAGGCATCCATTTACAACTGAGGATTCACTCCAGTAGAAAGCCTCCGGGAAGGAACCAAAGTAATCTCAGAAAATCAAGAGAGTGTGACCTGCACGTAAGCAATGACAGCCAGCTGACTTGATGCACTTAACTGGGTTGCAAAACCATCTTTCCAAAAGCAGAGAATAAGATCTCTTCCAGTGGCCCATTTCAGGGAGAGAGCAAGAACGTTTAAGCAGTAGCATAGGACTGAATGGCTTTCCTTCAGCAGGAGCAAGAGGCATTAAAATGACTTTCCCAGCGTTTCTACAAGGATGTACAGCAATTTACCCCAGGGCTCAATTTGCCTTTCTCGCCAAACTGGCCATGCGTGGAGCCTGACTCAAAGTTCTTGATTAACTAGCTCTCTCCTTTCTCTCCTTGAAAATGTGAGAATTTTCCCACGCCAAATGGAAGACATTTAACCTCAGCGAACTAGTGCTTCTATTTTCAGTACCTGGGTCATAAAATGCACAGAAAGCTGGAGGGAAGCAATTTAGCAGCTGTGCAAATGCAGTCCAGGAATTTTGCTGTTAGAACATTCCCTGAAATTGCACTTTCTTCACAGCTCGTTCAAGCACCGTCTCCAACCAGATCAGAACACACAATGGCCTAAAAAACCACCATCAATCACTGCTTGAGATCAAAATAAAAACCCCAACCTTAACACCAAACACTCAGATACTCAGATGCTTTTTACTCCTGCTGTTTAATGCACTAGATATTAACGACGTCTTCTAAAAAAAAAAAAAAAAAAAAAAAAGCACATTACCAGTAACACCTGTAACACCTGTATTCAGTCGCCAGACCAGTCATGGCTGGATCAAAATTCTTAAACCCTCCTTGTGTATTAGATGAATGCAAGGCTGCAGTGACTTCAGAAACTTCAGCACATACCTCCTTCCAGTAACACGGAACACGTGCACAAACTGGCTGCCACCTTTAGCCCTTTTATAAAAGGAAAAGCAGAATAAATGCACCTGGAGAGCAGTCACTCAGACGGGCTGCTTTCAGCTCTTCCACAGGACTCGAGTGGCATTTCACAGCATTTATCCGCGCTACCAGAAGCGACTGTTGCAGGTGTTTGGAAACCGTCACGCACTGTGGCAATAAGACTGGACAAGCAGCAATATTTGCATGAAGTAGAGATTTACTGCTATGATAACACTGGACCCCAAAGCCAGGTCGTGCACAAGTGGGAAACACATCAGGAAACAGGTCTCTGAAAACAGAGACCAGACAGAAAGAACCTGGATCCAGGTAAACGTAACACCCTAAAATAAAGGCCTGTGACTGAGCACATGGAAGCGATGTCACTTTTTCTGGTACAGGTGAAAAATCATTAAGAGTTTCTCAAAGGAAAATCTCTCCCATTAGTGCTCCAGCTCCATAATTGAGAACAGCACACTTTTAAGTTTACCTGGAATAAACAGAAATCTCAGCATTGCTCAGAATTGAGTCAATGCTTTCAGGCCAGTGAAATTCATCTTCGATCACGCCTGCCCATTCAAATTAACACTAACTATTTTTGCAGCTTTGAAACAAGAAGACTAACAGCAGCTGAAAAACTCTCAAATCAGCATCTGTATGAATAACCTGACAGCTCTTTATGGAGTCATGGAAGGAGAAGAATGGAGGAAGACATTCTACCAAAACTGAAATGATGACTCATTGCAGGGATGCTGTTTTTAGAAAGAATTTGTTTTCAGAGAAAATTGAAGTTATTGGACTACTCATATTATCCACCATCAGCCCTGACCCTCTCAATCTGAGCAAGTAGTGAGGGAGACGGGGACAGCTTGTGAAGCTCAGCAGTTAGTGGGTGAGGAGACACTGGGTACAGTCCTTGAGGGACCATTTCTTTTGGTAGTGCACGAAGTTTTTCACATGTTGGTGCTCATCCTGGACTGGCTGTTAGCTGGAGTAAGCTCCCCTTGGCTACCTTCTCTTGGAGGAGACTGCAACAAGATCAAAACACATCCTAGTTAGTGATGTGTAAATATCCTGCAGAGCGCTTCTTGAGCGACCAAAGGAAGCAGAGGTGAAGCACAGCAGGGTAACAGGGGGAGAGCATACTTCCAACTCATCAACAGCCAGGGCTTTGCAAAAGCTTTGTGTTCACAACTTCTATAGCTACAGTTCACAAGAACTTCTTTTAAGTCAAACCAGAACTTTTAAACCACTCTTATTTACTATGTACAAGGTGCTGTTGGCCCCAGAGGTTGAATCCTATCTAGCATTTATTTATCACAGAGATTAATATACTACAGAATTTAACACATTCTGTGGCCAACAGCCTATCCTCCCTAAGAACATTTGTTTGGAACTGCATCCTGGAAGGAATACTCCAAGCAATTCATGTATTTTTTTTACTTCCTGTACTAAAAAAAACCCAACTTCAAACAATCTTTGTTTTGATAAAAGGTATGTGTATGAAGAATAAGCTGGAATGAATTAGTTATAATCAACCACGGAATCACATGTTGTCTTTGGTTGGAAGAGACCTTCAAGATCATCTAGTCCAACCTTTGGCCCAACACTGCGAGCTCACCACTAAACCACGTCCCCGAGTACTAGGTCCACGAGCCATTTAAATGCCTCCAGGGATGGCGACTCCACCACTGCCCTGGGTGAAGCATAAGAACTTCAAAGGACATTCTTCATTACACAAGCAGGCCGACGTATTGGCTGGAAAAGCTCGTTTCTTATATGTTTAGTATTTACTGTTGTAAGAATTTGTCCAAGCACAATAAATCCATTTCCCTTCAGAATTTTCTATTCACCAATTTTTATAGTTTCAGTTTTAAAAATAATAAACATCTTAACACTGCCTCAAACTCTACATTTCACAGGCCCATACCTTGACATGTATCTGGTTGCGCAGGACTGCAGCTCTCAGGATCATAGCTTTGGCACGTCGCTGAAACTCTTTGCCCATTAGTAAAGACTTCTCAAAAGTTGTGCTGCGCTGATCTACATCTCGAGCATAAAGAATCTGTAACCAATACAGAGAACTGTACACAGGAGCTACGATCACGTTCCACAGCAGGAATCCCTTTCTGCTCAAGGAAACAAAGGTATTGCAGAGCCTGAGTTTCCACAGAGATCTAACCCTACTGAAAATACCAGTCACAACAGATGAATACACCCTCGAAGTGTCCCAGGAATGGAGTGTTTCTACTCTTAGTACAGCTGTCCAGTGGCTCAGATGCACTCACCTTACTGTGTGAGTCTATTCTGGCATTGATCAGTCCCTCCAGGATCAGCTGAGTAAGTTCATCTTCCAGAGCAGCCACTGTTGTATTAAAAGCCGTGGCCATCTTGCGCATATCTGCTGACACATAGGGGCTGAAGTACTAGAAAAAGAAAATATTCAGTTTCCAAGTGTACTCCCTGCCCTCTTGAAAACCCTGGGGAAAGCAGTTACCAAGAGATGGCCCATCTCACTGCTCATCCATCTCTCATGATTACAGGAACAATTACCTGGATCAGGGCACGATTTCGAATCTGGGTATAAAGTGTCCTGACATGAGGTGCAAGGTACATATCCAGCAGCAGGTTGTCCTGTGCAAAAAACCACATCAGAAGCTACAAAGCAGCCTGGGTAAATATACTAGTCCTGTGTTCTGAAACATATGTGTGTATATATTTAAATCTCAAGGACATTACACTATATCAAGACAATACCATAAAACAACAATGAACAGAAGAACTAGCAATATATTAAAAAAAAAATAAATTAATTTCCAAATCACTTCTCCTCACCCTTTACTGGTAAACTACTCCCAGTTTCCATTTACCACATCAGGAGATAGAAGACACAGAAGACCTGAACACTCTTAGTAGCTACTTGTAACAGTTACTGCTTCTCATGGAAGACTAGGTGAAGGGAATTTGTAGGGTCTGTTCTGCACTGCTGCCCTGCAACTCACCTTCATCTCATCCAGCATCTTCAGGCATGAAGCATATTTAGATTCATAAAACTTGAAGATGATGTCACGAACCTGGGGCTCCAGTTCCAAAAATAATTTGAAGGAGCTACAGATAAAGATGGCAGTGATCAGATGCCGGAACACCCCACAACCCCATCACTCCAAGTTGCAAGGTTACAAACTCTCACTACCATTTGAAGATTCCAAGAATTTACTCTCTAACTGACCAGACAGCCCATATTCAGCAAGAATGGGAGCCTGGAATACAGAGAGATGCGGCACAGCATAAGAGCTGTGGTGAAGGAGGGCAAGAGACTTTTGACAAACCAAGTAGTAGAAGTGTTTGTCCATACAAAACAAAAAAATAAGTGGGAATAGGTCAAAATCAGGATACACCACCAGAAAACATAGGCCATAAGCACGTGTGCACTGCAGCATGTGCTGGCTGGCCCTGTGCTCCCTGCCAAGCACAGCCTTTGCTAAGCAGAGCATGCCACAGGTAGGTTAAGCGTGCAGCCGTCTCAGGAAAATAGCCTATCGTAAGTGTGGGAGCTCTTTGGGATGCACACCCTTTCTCAGCGCTCTCCCAGTTCTCCACCACAGATTTCCAAACCTTGGGACCTCAGCCTATGAATCAGTCAATAAAAAAAGCTGCAGGGTAACAACTCTTCTTCCACATGGATTTACAACTAATGCTTCCATATAGAATCATAGAATTGTCAGAGTTGGAAGGTTTATCTACTTAACCAGCAGGAAGCCGTACCACTGTAACTCAATCTGTGATGCACAAATGCCATTTTCCTCCAAAGACTGTAAATGTCTTAACCTCGCACATGTCACATTTACATTTACACTGCAATTTGTATTACCAGTTATTGAGCTGTATTAATACAACTAACATACACCAGAACAAGTGGTAACATGAAGGTAAATCATCTTCCATCTGCCTTCTGTAGGGCTCTAGCCCTCTGATGTAACATCTGATACGGACCGCTGGCAGAGACAGAAAACCGGGCTATGTGGATCTTGTGTCTGAGCTGGGTTGGTAACCTCTGTTATACTAGGAAAACTTCAGCTGTGATTAACCACTGCATTTTCAACACTGAAACGTCACTTAATGCTAAAGCCAAACTAAGGCTCAGGGATCCTTCCTCTCCTGTATAAGACAGATTATTGGTCCTGCCAGAATCCACTCTCAGCCAAAGCCCCATGTTCCAAAAGATATCCAGTACACATGAACTCCTCTCAAGGCATCCCTTACCTGCTGGAGATAACATTTCGTTGCAGTTCCTGGCGGTCAAAGGTAGCAAGAGCACAGAGACCACCATACACAGCCACGTTGCTAGGAGATAACAGCTGGAGAGAGAGAAAGGGAACAGCCACCAAAACACCGACGACTAAAGTGGCAGAAGGCTGGAATTAAGTATTCTGCCCCAGACCTTTCCTTCATGCAGTGCCATGACCAGTCCTTGTCAAATGTGTCAAATGCAGTGGAACCACTCAGCATGCTCTGAGGCATTCACACAGGGCTTGAGAAGTGACTGTCCACTGCTAAGGCAGCAGAAACCAATTCCAACAGCCAGTCTTTTGACTGAGCTACACAGATACACAAATGTCACTGGTAATTCCTACGTGAACTAGACTAGATCATTCAGAGAACCCAAGAACAGAGACTTTAAAAAAACCAAACAACAAAAAACCCCAAACATGGTTCACAGCATCTCCAAACTACACAGAAGCGCTGAGAGTAACTACAACATCTGAATTTTACAACCTAATACTTAGAAGAATTACATCCCCCCCAAGACCTGCACACAGCTCCCTCTTGGTCCTCACCTCAGGGAAATCACAGTGATCAAACGATGCCAACAAGAAGCACTTTGCTGCCTGTTTGTACTTCCGAGCAGCTAGTTCGGCCAAGCCTAGGAACCAAAAAAAGTTAGTCCTTTGTTTAGGATGGCATACAAATTAGGAGAAAATGCAACATCTGGGAGTGTGATTAGCAACCCCACATGGTAACTACTGCCTTCGCCACTGAAGTGAAACGAGACTCTCGGACAGTATCCAGCATCCTTGCAACTATGTTAACTCCCACTGTCATCCTCTCTGAAGAAACTTAGGGAGAAGAAAAAAATGGCAAAAAACAAGTCAGCAGTTCCATCTCATCAGCTTTATTAAATTCTGCATTTCTGGTGAGAAAATGCAAAGTCTGTCAAATCTGAGAGAAAAAATAAACTGAGCTCACACTGCTGTCAAAGAGCCCTAGGGTCAGCTAACAGGGAGAAAGATGGGCAGACAACCCAGGAAGCTGGAGGATTCACTCACCTGCTGCACATTTCAGTTTGGTGAGAATCGCTTGTGTCTGGCTGTCTCTTTCTCCTCTTTGCTAAAGGATAAGAAAAAGCAGTAGTGAGCAAGCAGTATGAAAACCATTTTGATTGGAACTGTCCTTTGGATATTTCATCCTAATAATTAACTTGCAAATCTCACCAGCAAGATAACTTCATCTTATTTGTCTGGGGAAGTATGGCCAGAACTGAGGATGGGAAGTCTCTTTGTTTTTACCATGAATTGGATTTCTGACACACATGTCATGGGAGAAAAGCAACACTGAATCTCAAAAGAAATAGTACAGCAGCCAAGGAGGCTGCACAGAGAAGAAGCGACTGCAAGATGAAGGGAGTTTTACAGAGAGCAAGTCGTAAAGGGGAAAAAGGAAGAAAACGTTCTACAAATTTTGGAGACAGGGAGAGGAAGGGAAAACTCATGCAAGTTATAAAGCAGAACCTTACTTCTGCAATTTCTGGTGTAGACTCAGCCTTGCTTACATAGCTCAGAACATGAGACCAATTCTGGAGGTAGACACTGACCTGTAGAGAGTCAAAATCAGTGTAGAACAGGCATGGATAAATGGTGTTACTTAGATAAGCAGCATCATTGCAGACACAAGAGGCATAACCAGTGCAAAGTACAGCTGGACTTCACAGCAGGTATCAGAAAGACACCAAGTACCATTTTCCCTGCAAACCCTCCTACCTTGATGACATTGAGACACATGTTGATAACATGTTTAGCACTGGTGCAGTAATCGCGGGCTCGCGAGTAGCACTTGAGAGCGTTGCTGAGGTCCCCACAGTCAAGGTAATGATCACCTAAGTCATCGTGGCCTCTCCTGGAGCACGGGAATTAAAACACCAATGAACCACGTGCTCAGAAAGGGACACAGTTTGTTCCAAACAAGTAACTCAACACACTGACCTAAGGCACCGAATGCGGTTGACATCCTGTGCCTGGAGGAGCAAGATACTCTTCCTTGCTCCAGCAGAGCCTTCTGCATCTCACCTGATACTCTCCTTGATGGAGTTCCCTTTGTAATTTTTCAGGTCTGTGTCGAGTTTCTCCAGTTTAAGAAGAGCTTTTTTGCGTGTAGCTTCAACCCAAGCTGTGTCAAGAGGAGGGGGTTCAATTCCACTATCAGGGACGGCGTCAGGTGTATTCTGCAGTTCTCTGAAAGGAAAGAGTTTGACTGGGGCTATGGGGCTATCACTGCTGCAGACTTCTCAAAACAGAGGTCTGGCATTGCTACCCTAACAAACAGTACTGCGTACACAAAACAGACCACAGAGAGAACAAGGATGATGGGGAAGAAAGAAGACAACTGCTTAGGCTTCCAGGGAAAACAGGAACATAAGCATCGCAGATGTTTACAAATTGCTCTCAAAATTATCCTATTGATCTCTTGCACGTATTTTATTAACAAGCAAGTCATTTGCTCATTTTAACGAAACAACCTGCTCTCTAAATCAATTAAAAGCAAGACAGTAACAGTACTGCAATGAATTATTACAGTCTCTGACAGCATTTCGTGACTCAAGACTCACTGAATCCAATCAAACATCTCTCTGTGGGACACAGGGCGCACGTGTTTACAGCTTCTCTCCCCAGCCACACTGCAGTGGCTTGATAGCAAAGCTACACTGTACAGATATTGCCCGACTTCTTTTTCCCTCCAGCTCAGATCAACATGTCTACCTGCACTGCACTCACTTTCCAATATTGTAAGCAGAAACCACATTCTGAGTTTTGGAGGGTTTCTGTCTGTTGCTTTTTTCAGATACAAGAAAGCAATGAACAA
This sequence comes from Actenoides lindsayi, assembly GCA_025331215.1. Taxonomy (NCBI): domain Eukaryota; kingdom Metazoa; phylum Chordata; class Aves; order Coraciiformes; family Alcedinidae; genus Actenoides; species Actenoides lindsayi. The sequence goes on from WTSP01019603.1 coordinate 13,592, forward strand.
CATACAGTCACATGCCCACGGGAAAGACTCCTAGGGCAAAACAGACAAGAAACCAACAAACCTGCACAGCAGCAACAATAATGGAAAGACAAGAAGGGTGGATGGATAAGTGAAGTGTCAAATGCGACCCTTAACAGCAAACCTGTTGTTGGGGTAGAGGGGAAGAAAGGAAAAAAACCCAAACCAAAACCAGGCAAACAGTTAGACAAGGTTTTCATTTATGAACACAAGAGCATCTAGGAGAAGCTTCATCTCCATAACCTACCTAAGGAAAGACAACTGTGTTCATTAATATTTGAAGCATTTGCAAGGACTAAAGTCGCCTTAATATCTACCTGTAGCTTTTTAAAACACTAAGGCTTCAGAATAAGATAATGTCTTCTGTGTTTCATCTTTTAAAAAAGCACGAGACCTTAGGCCTGCGCACTCGTGTTACGCTGCTGTCGGGTCCTAAGAGCAAAGACAATTTTCAGAAGGACTCTACAAGCGTCGCACGCAAACCCCCCACCACGGCACAGCTTCTACCTCAGTGAAGACAGCTCCCGAGGTTCCCACAATCTCTTAGTACCTGGTGGCCTCAGACAGCTTTCTGTGGATTTCTTCATATACGTCAACGTTGAAAGTTCTCTGGACAAACGACAGCGCCATCTTGAGAGCTTCCACCCGCAGCTGGGGGCAGTGATCAGCGATGAACTGCAGCCGCTCGATTCGCATCAGACCGCTGTAGCTGGAGGCGTACTGCTCCAAATCCTGCAACCAAACCTGGCCTCAGAAGGCGAAGGTGGCAACTCTGAAACAGGTGCTGCACGGGCTCCGCTGCGGCCCCGACCCCTTCGTGGAGGGCAACGGGACTCAGGCAAATAAAAAATCAAGTAAGATTATTCCATCTCTGCTTTCTTCAAACATCAGTAATTTCCTCAGAAGCAGGCAGTACGTTACAATTTACCTGGTTTGATTTCCGTTGCGGTGCTGTCTGGTAAGGCTAATTAAGTACTGGTTATATCCCCTACTAATAATTTTGTAAAGATTCCATCATTTGAGCTGAAGTTTCCTAAACCAGACAACTATTCCAGATGTAGTTTTTCCCTGAAAAATAGTTTCCATGTGACAATCTGCATTCTTTTGCTCATACTAATTTCTTGAAACGCCTCCTGTGAGAACAAATAGGGTCTTTGACTCTTGAGGAAGGATCTGAGGTTTAAATTCTATACACTTCACAGATTTTAAGCCTTGGGGTGGCAGGGAGAAGAGAAGCCCAAAATGTCTAGTACAGATACAATACGGTGTTGCAGGGACACTTCCTGAAGACAGAAGTACACCTGCCAACAAGCACAGCAGAACAGGCAGTGCAAAGCTGAGCGTCCAGGCACCAGGAAGCACTGGATCTGGGTTGCCTGTCCACATCTGATACGCACCCTGTGCCACGTCTGGCTCCCTCACCGCTGCGTGCCTACATAGGATACCACTGTGGATGCCACAGTAGCGTTTTCTCACATGACTCTTGCCTGATGCAAGGCAAGAATGATCTTGCTCTGAGACTGAAATGGGACAGTGTGCACTGAACATTGGTATTTAGGATTCCTGCTTTACTTGCTGCAGAACTTGAAAAATATAAAGGCAGGAGCATTCTTTCTTCCCCAGTTTCATGCCTGATGGGGCACAATACCCCTGAAATTACTGAGTAATTTCACTTTACTCCTCAGACCTTTGAAGGTAAAAGGGCAATTACGATCCTCCACATCAGTTACAGTGAAAAGAAAATCACTGAATTTTGTGAAGCGCTTAGATGCGATAGTAATAGCAAAAGACATAAAGGTGACAATGTAACTGCCTCATCACTCTTCAACTCAGAACAGAATCAAAATGCGATGGAATCAAAAAAGGTCATCAGGTCATACACTAAAAAAAACCACCTCTAAACCAACCAAAAACCAACAACGATAAAAGAGGGCTGTGCAGTAAACAGTGAATAACCATGTGACAACTGTTACAAGGCACAGGGACAAGAACAACAAATTAAAGCTTCAGAGATTATGTAAGGTCCAAAGCTTTCTAAGTGAATGCTTTATTTTGCAATTTTAACGTTGCCTTCACTTTTTCCAATTAACATTTTTGTTCTCTTCTACAACACTAATCTCTCACTGTTACAGAGCCAATATATAAAAATTGGCCAAAATCTCAAACCAGTAACTAAAAACTGAAGAAACTGGTATATGTAAAGAATCCTCTATAACTCTACAGCTCTGTGGGTTTTAGATGGTCTTCAGAGGATCAAAAAAAGAACAAATTCTATCCTAATGACATACTTAAAGCATCTGAGCCTTGCTCCTCAAAGACCAAGGCTCAAAATAAAGAAATGATGCCTCTGTAAGTAATGAGATGTACTGAACTATTTCAGAATGGAAACTGGCAAACAGGCAGCACACAGCAATTCCTCCTTCATCATAGGGGTCAGCACGTGATGAGGAGCTACAGAAGAAGTCATTGCTATTCTTACCCCACCTTGCTTTGAGGAGAATTTATTAATCTCTGAATAACAATTTCACAAGGAATAAAAGGAAGGTTTTTTTCAAAATCCTTAAAAGCAAGAAATGTAACCACCCACTAGCCCTCAAACAGCACATACCAGAGTGGGGTTCTCCACCACATAGTTGATATCAGGTGCATTTTGCTGATCTTCTTGTGGATCTACGTCAATCTGCATGGGCTCTACTGCACCCTAGAATAGCAAAATGAGATCAAAAGGAGCTCATTGTATGTGAGCAGGAAACAACTATGTAATTCACTCTATTAAGGACTTGCTTAATTCACTCAATTAAGAACTTGTGCTTTAATAAACATTAAATTTTAAAACTGGAAAAACACTTCTCAGTCTTTAGACACATTCAGGATTTTTCCATAGCAACGTCACTACTTAGCGTGATGCTTTGTCCAAGACAAGCAGCACTGAGGCTTAGCGTTGGCACAGGGCATTTCGTTTTGTTGGGCAGATTATCAAAGAAGAAAGCGAAGGGGTCAGTAAATCTGATTCTACAAAGTATCTCGGGCATGCATGCCAAATTCCAAACGACAGTCCATTTCTCTTCCTTGAGCAAGAGCAGGCACTAACACTCAGCTCAAGGAGCTCTGAAAGTCAAAGAGGACATGAAAAACTCGCCAGAACCTTTCAAAGCTGCTTTAGTGCTTAAAGGTAATACGGGCCTGGGGGAAGGCAACAACTGTTACGCTTTCATTAAAAGTAAATGTCAAGAACAGACCAGAGAATGGCAATTCCTCGGTTTCTAACAAATATTGAGAAAAAATTATCTGCACTGCAAGGATTTACCACCAGTTGAAGTCCAACTGTTTAGGTAGATTCTCTTCTGCAGGAACAACAGAATTTTGTCCTCCCAGTATATTCTGCACTGCTCTGAACCACGAGGACTGACACCAGTACAGTGACCTCAGTTCAACTGCATCAACACAACACCTACATGTGTGTTCTCATTTAAGACCAGTTCACTATGGACTTCTTAGAAATCAGCACTACAGAAACTAACAGCAGTGGAACATAATGATTTGCACCCTGCTCTGCTGGCAGGCTGTACTCTGCATTTCTCCCTTAACTCCCAGACAAGGGAAAACACAAGTGGGCTGGAAGCCCCACTAGAGACTCCCAGGAAGCTCATATATTTTGTGGGTAAATCTTCATTTTGGAAGGAAGGCGCAAGGTTTACTTAAGAACCGCTCAGACGGTGAATAAAATAACACCCATTCCCCAAGATTTTCTGACCCCAGAAGGGCAGGCACCCTGCTGGAAGGTGCCTCCCGAGGCCTCACTCGAGCTGGAAAACTGGCACTCAAGCTGAAGTCTCCTGCTGTACTCAGGAGGAAGAGGTGGTTCTGCTGCTGGACAGGGTGCTGTACAGATCTGGCACTGATGAAGCTGAGCTGGGTGCAGGACTATCCCTCACCCTGTCCTGACCTCCCGCACCCCCACGCCCTGACGAAGCGCTTGCCGGCTGCTAACGGGAAAAAAGGCGGTGAACTCGCCGAGCGATCGCGGACGGACACTGAAGGTCCCGGCTCAGAACACCGGCCCTCTCCGGGCTCCCGCGGCTCCCCCCCGTACCGCGCTCTCTCGGTTCCTCTCCCCCCGCCTCGCTGGGCCCGCTCTGCTCCTCAGGCCCTACCGGCGGCACTGACCACGCGACAATCAAACAAGGGGGCGGCGGCAGCGGCGGGGGACGCCGCGGGTGTCGGAGGACGCTCGGCCGGGCGGTGCTCCCGGCGAACGACGGCGGGAACGGCACAGACGGACCCGAAGAAGAGCGACCGAAGGCCCGGGGCCGGCCGCGAGCGGGTCCCCTTCCCGCCAGGCGCTCGCCGAGCCGAGGGGGAGGCCGCGCCGCGCCAGCCGCAGGCCGCGG
>WTSP01019606.1:7323-22226 GCA_025331215.1 Actenoides lindsayi
GGTTCAAGTTTTTTTTTTTCTTTCTTTTTTTTTTTTAATCTATTAAAAATTTATTGTTGTGTGTCTTTAGAATTAACCTTTTTTTTTTTTTTTTTTTTTTTTTTAAAGCACCATCTCAGTAAGATTTTTGGTACATTGGTTGGCCAGCCCAGGGATTGGTATTCTCTTAATGTTTCTTCAGTAATCCAGTAAGCCATTTGAGGGTAGACTGGGTTTTCACTTCTGGCTGTGTGCAGAAGGGCTGCAGAAGAAGAGTTACGAAACAATCATTGACAAAAACGTGCTCACTGGTCTTCTTGTGTGTTGTTGCTGATGATAAGGCCTTCAGAATCCAGGGCTGCATCTTGCTATTTAGAGACTTCCCTTTCCTTTAGATGTTTTGGCAGTTTGAAAAGGCTTTTGTTTATTTGCCTTACAGAATCACAGTGTCGTGCTGAAACCCGACGCAGTGACATGGTATTTGTGTGATTCTGCAAACTTCCTGGCCAGGAGCTGAGGAGGGAAGGGGGGCCCCTTTACTGGCAGTGAAACCCCAACAGGAATCAGTTGTGCCCTTGCGTGATTTTTCTGCTTTGTTGCCAGAACTGGAGGTTTTTGTTTACTATGGGTTTTTCTTCCCAAAATTTATGTAGGTGAAAGAAGAGCTGGTGCTCAGATACTTCACCTTGTCTGCCCCACTGCAGTCAGGGCACAAGGAGTAAAGAGGCAACCAGCTGATAAGCAGGGAGATCTACTGACATATTGCAAATGCCATGGTGGGAACTGGAAGGCATCATAGAATCATAGCATCGTTTAGGTTGGAAAAGACCATCAGAGCATAAGGCAATTAAGTGAAGTTTGGGTAAACACCATAGTCATTTTGGGAGGTGGGTGGCTGTGTGTACCCAGTTTGCTTCAGTAGGTTTAGGGGACTGTGGACAAATCCTTAAAACAGTGTAATTATGTTTTGGCTGTATGAATTCAGATTAGTGGCCCATGCAAACCAGGAGCCTGTGTAAGGACAAAGCAGTTGCTCTCTAATGTTGAGTAGGGCAAGTCTGAAATGCTTTTTTGTGTGTCAGAGGGGCGAAGCCACGGGAAGGTATTAAGCCACAACAACCATTGCCAGATAAACTGCCCCAGATGGCATATAATGCCAATGCAGACCTTACCTTACTTATGCCCTTAAATTTTCACAGCTACAATTCTTCTGTTCAAATGGAAGATCCTTTTTATTTTCTCTGTTCATCTTTCCCTGTCCTGCATTTGTAGCAGATGTGCAGTGTTGGTAAGAAAAAGCATTTCTCACCCAGAACTGGAACTGTCACCTTACCTCAGATCCTCTGCTTAACAAATTGAGAAACTCTACAGAGCACCAAAGAAAAAAACACTAGTGATGTCACTTGAAAAAAGCTGGAATACTTCAAACAACTGTGGCTCAATATTAAATACTTCCTAAAGACTGAGACACAAGTATTTGGGAGGAGAAAAGCTCTGCTTAACTGCACTGATGAATGAAACCAGACTGGAAGCTAAAATAAGCCTTCTGTAATTATGATTCTGTTCCCTGTTGTAATGCATGTGCTGGAGTAAGGGATAGTAACCCAGAACAGTACTGGGTATGAGGGCAACGGGAATATGTGCAGAGCTGTTGGTGGAAGCCCCTTGGATAATGCTGTCTGGTGTATGTGCTCTTTCTGCTTTGTGCATTCTGGTTCCTTCCCAGGAAAAAGTTTTAGTGATCTGGCAGTTATGAAATGCAGCTTTTCCATCTCCTTTTATGTGGTTGCTAGGTCTAGCTCTTCATTTGCTGTTTCAATGCAGTGACAGCACAGTTACAGACCTAAACCACCTTGAGAACTAGAGTCAGATAGTACTGTGGGTCTTAGAGTGGCTTTTGCAATTCCATCATTGCACCTCAGTGTTTTGCCAGCATCCAGCCTGGAGCCTCTCTGCTTTAAAAATAGGATAACAAAAATATGCTTCCTTTGGTAACTGCTTTACTGCAAAATATTTGTTTGGGAAATAGATGTTTTAAGGCATTTATGTATTCTGTGTGCTTTCCTGGCCTTTGAAACTAGTAGGAATGATATGCATATCACAGAATGGTAAGGGTTGGAAGGGGTTGGAAAGATCATCTAGTCCCCCCAAAATACATGTTTTAATGTATTTATGTATTCTGTATTCATGGCCTTTGAAACCAGTAGGAATGATATGCATATGTTTCAGTGGAATGTGCTGCTCGGAGAGTAAAAATAATGGCTTTTTATGTTTTGCCTCAGGTAAGTTACCTCGTGCTTTTCATATTCCTGTGGCTCTCACTTCAAAAGTGTGCACTGTGAAGAAGTGGAATACAGCCAGGCACAGAGGGACTGGTGGGGGGATGCTGGCCCCAGCCCCAGCCAGGAGCTCTGCAGGCACCCCTGCCCTTGGCCCCGGGGCAGCCAGGCAGCTTTGCCAGCACCTCTCCACCCCATCCCTCCTGAAAACGATGCCTTTATGGGGCTGAATTTCAAGCAGTGCTGTAAATCTGTGCTTTATAATGCAGTATATTTGAACACCTCTGTGTATAAGGAGACTTGAGGTACGGGGGACCTTTTTTTTTTCTCTGATGCCTTTTTTCAGCTGTGAGAAAGTAAGCTGCTGTCAAAAACTGGAATATTCAGCTGCAATCCACAAGTCATGCTCTAGACAGTCATGTGTTTTAAAAATAGTTAAAAAAAATATTTTTGGAGAATGTTTTGAATAGCTATTGAATTAGACAGAATTTCCCCTCTCCTAGCCTGCTGAGAGCACATTTTCCCATCAGAACAGCTTTCCCACTTGTCCTTGGAACATTTCACTTTCATTTTTGAATTGCTTAATTACAAATTGTAAGTATTTGATGTAGCCTTAATTGGCCTGCTGTTTTCCATAGGAAGATCTGAAAGTGCTTTGAAAATGCTGAGCTTTATTTAGTTTTGTTTGCTCCTTTTCCTGCCTGGAAAATTTATCCTATCTGTGGGAGTTGGGAAGAAATTTAGAGCACTTTGTAACGTTCAGTGAAAACATTTGACATCGGAGTCCAGTATACCTTTTTTTTTTCCCTCTCTCTCTTTTTTTTTTTTTTTTTGAGGGAGGAGATATTTTTTTTTTAGCCATTACAAATTCTTCAGGTCTGTCATATGGTTAGGAGAATAAAAAACGTGCCCAGGAATGTGTTACAACATAATGAGCTTCTGCATACTTTACACTGAATATGGAACTTCTTCTGTCACTGGGTGAGATACCCAGGCTTTGAGAAACTGGTAAGAAGGGCTTCTGTCTTACGTGCTCTTGGCAGATCCGTGCAGTGATACTGATTGTAGCCTTTGGTTGATTCATACAAGGTTATTGATTGATCCTGCATTGAAATGCAGGTTATGTATACCTGCACTTACAGCAGGTCTCTTAATTAAAAACCAAGGCAGAGAAGAAAGCAGTAAGAAGATAAAACTGCTGACTCTCATTTGTCTGCGAGCCCCAGAAATTGGTGGAAGCTCTTGTAGCTAATGTGAATTGTTGTTTAGGCAAAGCATTAACAGTAATATTTTTCCCCCCTTATTACCAGATGCTTGCAGTGGACAACTGGAGCAGTACACGGAGAGACGAGGAGTTATCTATAGTCCTTCTTGGCCACTGAACTATCCTCCAGCTGTAAACTGCAGCTGGTACATTCAAGGAGATCGTGGAGACATGATAACAATTAGGTATGTTTTGATACTCTGTGAGGATAAAGGATTCTTTGCTGAAATGAATCAAAATGTGAGTTCTCTGATCTACCCCTATAAGGCTCTTTGTCAGAGCTGCTGAACGTTCGAAGGAAGCTTGAATTTGATTCCACTGGAGCGTGAGTGCAGGTTAAGCACCTCTGTCATTTTAGGGATGTTCCACTGTATCTTGTTCCTGTAGGCTTCTGACATCCGTTATTATATCTGCAGGTCACTCGTAGCCTTTTAATATATTTCTCTTCAGAATCCCTGTGAGAGATTTCATCCACCTCTGATAGATGAGGAGGTTGGAAGCAGTGATGTATTTACTCACATTAAATAGTCCCCCTTCTCTTCATTGCTTATCAATAGGAATAGGTGATGGCTGTAAAACTTGGGCAGCCTCAGGGGGATATGTAAAATTTCTTAAAGCAAAAATGGTGTTTTCTGCAATGTCTTGAAATAATGCTATGTTTAATTAACAGTTAAAGGTAACAATTGCTTAGTGTTACTTGTTAACAAAAGACAAGCCTTTCTGCTTAGTATTTATTTCCAACAGAATTAAAGTAATAGCATTTGTGGCACAATTTCCACTCCCTATACTATTCAGAAGAGACTAGAACATGTTACAAATGGTTTGTTAAGAATGTTCAGGCCATAATGTCAACGTACTGCAGATGTGCTTCATTTCTCTGGGCTAATCATAGTATCCTCCCCAAACCAAGGATTTCTTACTTAAAAAGAAAAAAGACAGCAAACCTAGGAAAGGGTCTTTTTTGGGTTGGTTTTTTTTTCCTTGGTTTTTAGTACTGTTGTATTTGACACCATCTGCTCATTCTTTGCTCAGCTGCTTAAAAGGACTGCAAACCTCTTCAACTGCAGATGCTCAACAATTAAAAACAAATCTGCCACAGATGGAATAATGGGAGGGCTCCACCATCCCTAGTTCAAAATAGGAACTACTCATCAAAAGTAAGGAAGTAGATACCTGCCAGCATTTGAGATCCATAAATAGAAGCATGCTTTTAAAGCCCATTACATTGTATTGGACTTGGGGAATTTGTTTCAAAGCAGAGAGTGTTGGAAACTGAGGAAGCATACAAATGAGACACAGGACTCGGCTCTGGAGAATTTTATTCTGCTATGAAAATGTCTCAGAGCTCCCAGGTAGAATTAGGATTCTCTTCTGCAAGTACGAGTGTAGCAGAGGCTGAAGAGAGAAAGGAAAACAAGATGAGGAAACTGGTAATAATGTGAGGATTCTCTTCTGCAAGTATGAGTGTAGCAGAGGCTAAAGGAAGAAGGGAAAATAAGATGAGGAAGCTGGTAATAATGTGTGTATGCAGTTTAGATGTGTGCACAGCGAGATGATTTGAAAGCTTTCTTTTCAGCGGCTTTGTTTTCCATTGCTGCTGTATCCTGCCCTCCTGTGCACATGGCAAGCGACAGGGAGCTGTGTGTTTACATCCTAGGGAGTAGTGTTGTGGTGTTACATTTCTGACTAAAAATGTACTTGGAGTGACTCACCCCAGTGTATGAAATGCAAAATGTTACAGCATTGGAGGATTTCTTTAGAAGGTGTAAAAGAAACAGCTGACTTGCCTAGGCTGGCATTATATAGACAAACTGTTCAAATACAAGCATTTTTTTTTCCTGTTAACAATGGAGTCTACTCCTTGTCCTAACAGTGTGCTGATAAGGGCATAAAATAATATATTTTTTTAAAATTAAATTAAACAGTTCTTGTGATAACATCTGTTTTTTGAAAGGTTTAAAGAACCTCATCTCCTTTGTGTTACGTTACGCTGAACGCATTTCCTTTTGATCTTGAATTCTCATTGACAGTAAGACAGCAGTGTTATGTAAGTATCACATTTGAGATACAACAGAAGTCATTAAGGGATAAAATTGCAGTTGGAAGGAGTTTTGGTTTCTAAAGCATTTGCAGTCAGTGGTAATTTTTTATGAACAGATTATTCAGCAGCTTTCAGCAGCGTCCAGATCTGTGTGTGGATGTAAGATGCTGGCTCCCGTGGGCACGTCCTTTTAGAAACTTTGTCTTAACATCAACCTCTCCTGTGTGTGTATTGCTGTTCTTCATATCCTTACATTTCCATGCTTATTGTCTTGCTCTGTAGGTTCCTTTTTAGAAATCTGTGGGGGAGACTTTGCAAGAACAGGAAATACATATTCTTTGTGCTTAATACCTCCTTGTTAATTATGCGTGTTTCAATGCTTGCTTCCAAGACTGTCTGTGATGGAATGGTGTTGTTGAGACCTGGGAATAAGTGTGTAGCTCCTGCTTTCCAGGACTATGTTATGTCACTTTAGATTCAGGTAATCACTCTGCTAGTTATTGTTTTGGAAGGGATTTTTCCTCTCATTTTCTATATTTTTATGCCAGTTTTCACCCAGGACTACATAAAAATCCTGTAAGATCAGACAAAGATGTCATATGCAGTGACTGCTTTTGTGCCATACTTTACAGACTTTATATGTGTGTGTTTCCAAAGATCAAAATGGGTTTTGTTTAGCAGTTGCTGTTACCTGATGTAATTAATCTGATATGGGCAGAGTATGAATGAATTGTGCTTTATTGTAGGAATTTGTAGGGCTGAGAGTAAAATGTTCTCTGAATTGAAAATGATCTCCTTAGTGATCCACTCAAACCATCTCTTATTAATTGAGGCAGGGAGTGGTGGTAGTGGGAGGGAATCAGCTTCACTGGCTTTCACTGCAGTGATTCTCTTCATTGGCTTGGAAAAAAAGTTGTTTTCAGATCCCATCTGAGTTTTCAATTTCCAAGGAAAAAGGAGGCCTGTTGCTGTAAAGGTTTGTTGGTGTGTCATTGTATGGAGAACTCAAGAGACTGCTTCCTATTCTCTTTACCAAACTCACACTGTTTCAGAACTTGACATGAATTGGAAGAAAAACCCCACCCAATAATAGCTACATATTCAGTTGCCTGTGCTCAGCCCCTGTGTCTCTTGCCTAAGGTGACGTGGTTCGGTTGTGCTTGGGAGCTGGGAGTAAAACAGAGCTCTCCTGACTTCCAGGTCCGTGCGCGTCAGTGGTAAAGCAGAGGTTTTTAATGAGCCAATTAAGTCCTCAGTTGTTCACAGTCTGCACTTGCTGTGAGAGGCTGGCAAATGGAAGTAACTTTCCTTGCTTAATTGGCTGCTCCGTTTTATTTTGAGACTCTACTCTACTGATCTACCCATAATATTGATTCTCCAATTTTTAAATGAGTTTAGAGGGCCAATTTGGACATCTCTTTATTTATTTATTTACGAATTACTTCCATTCAGATTTTGCATCTGCTGGCCCTCCAAGTTCAGCCATTTTTTGGTTCATTTTCCTGATCGTGCCATGTTTGTCCTTCTTCAGTTATTAAGAATGCATTATTTTTTTTCTTCTTCAATCTGTAGTTGCTCGTGCCTAAATTACTAAGAGGCTTGTAGGGAATTCCCTACATTATTTATAATACTTTTCCTTCTAGCTGCTGCTGCTGCTTTCAGTGCAGATGGCAAAAAGCTCAGCTCTGCTAAGCGTTAGTTTTGCACATTTTTTTTTTTTTTTTGTTTTTCATATTTTCAGAGTGTAAATGAGTATTTAGGATAAGCTGCTTTAATGAAATTCTTTCTGGCCACATGAAAATACCTGTTAGTTAACAGGAAAATATCATTGTTGGCTACTGTTGCTTCACTTGAGTAATTTTATAGGCAAGAGTTGATAGATGGATGATTCTGTAGTTTTCTGCAAGCTTCTAGAGTCTTGCTCATGTATCACACTACTGAAAGAAAGTTCAGATGATTTTACTCATTCCTGCAGAAATCTGGAAAAACAGATTTAGCACTGTGTTTGTCAGTTCACATTGAGTTGGTTTGATCCTCAAGAGTTTGAGTGCTTCCAGTGCTTAGTAGACTATTCTTGTACTTTTATATGAAATTAGGGGATTTTTGAAAAGGAATTAGCTGTGGAAGAGGCATTCCAAAAGCAGGATAGCCTGGGGTTAGTGGTTTTGAATAGTATCTTTCGGGAGAAACAAAACCCTGCAAGTTTGGTCCAGTAATTTTGATCTTTTACAGCAGTCTCCTCCTCTCTTCCTTTATTGGTTGGAGATGACAGGTAACAGAAGGACCTAAAGGATAAAGCATTTTAAAGGGTGTTTTCTGTGTCAGTGACAGGTTCTGTACTTCTAATATTGCAGTTCAAAGCAGGTGAAATGCCAGCATTTGACATCAGCAGGATTGTGCCCTAGTGGTTCTCTTCTCCCTGCCCTCTGAACTGGGGCTGCATGCTCTGGGTGTGGAGAAGAGAAAAAGCCTGGAGGAAAGCCAGGTTCTGCTGCCCTTCGTCATCAACCAGTCATTAACCATTGGACTAATCCTGCTGACAGAAAAATGTGCATTCCAGTTTGAGAAAGTTCAATGGAGTAAGGAAATGTCCCCGTGCTCTGTTTTGAGGGTGGCAGGATTAAATTATCCTCCAGAAGACTGTAACAATGGCAGCGTTAGATCTAATTACAGATGAAAGCAGTGAAGGAGCAGAGGTTGAATGCACTGTTCAGGACTCAGGTAACATAAATCAGGGGGCTGTTCAATGTCAGATTAGTATGGCAGAAACTTCTTCCACAAAACTCTGTCTTTCCAAATCAAGGGAGCACTGGTTTCATGGATTTATGCACACGTACGTATGCACGTTGTTGTGTTTTCTTTCCAAAGGAGTGGTTTTTGTGATGGCGTTGGTTGGGGGCTCATTCAAACACATTGTGCTTTTGGTCTTGAGTTAAAATCACCATCGATTTACATGGGGCAAAATTTGCTTCCATTGGAGCACTGTAACTTGAAAGGGTGCTGGAGTGGAGTGATGATGCCTTAACCAAAGCAAAGTTTGTTCAAAGTACGTCTCTTGATTAGCTTGTGTGCCGTAGAACGCGATCGCTCTGACTTTGCTTTTGCCCTTAAAAGAAGAAATGTTTGTTACTGTTGCATTATCCATTCTGTGTATGACTTTACATCAGAACTAGAACATTGGGATTTCAGAGAACTTGTGGCTGAGGTGCCTGTTGTTTTTGAAAACCAGTTAATTCTTATGAATATTCTGTATTGCCCTGTTTTGACTACCAAGGCACTTGTTTGGGTAGCTTGTGCATCCCCGAGAGGCCTGCTTTCAGGGAGGCAGTTAAAGATGCTGCTTCCTTGCATGTCTGTTCTGCCTCATTGCCCTTGTACTCTGTTGGTTTTGGGACTAAAGCTTGGGATTTCTTAGTGGAGAACCTGGGATTCTGCTCTCATTTCAGATCCACAACCAATGCTCAGGAAGATCAGTTATCCTCTCGATACCTGTGCTTACACTTTGGAAGGTGGCACTAAAGTTACTTCCTCTTCCACACCCTTTATAAACAACAACAACAACAACAACAACAGCCCTTTATTAGCTACATTCAATATTATATAGACAAGGTGCAGGTAGAAGATAGGGGCATTTCTGAACAAATGCAGGCTCTCCAGAGGTACCACTGCCATCTACAGAGGAGTTTGTAAACAGGGCATATGAGTGTGGGTACTTTTCTGTGCTTTTCCTCTATGTGACTTGAAAACAGTAATTTTTATTTTTGTTGTTCCCTAGAAAGAAATGAATTTTAAGGTAATGTGCAGACATCTTACTATGTAGGGAGATTCTTCCCTGGGCGTGTGCACTTTGTGTCCTTTAACAATGCTGATTAGATTACCTGATAGACACAAGTACCTCTTTTCCTTTTCTCCTCTTCCTTCTTTTCCTTTTCTCCTCTTCCTTCTTTTCCTTTTCTCCTCTTCCTTCTTTTCCTTTTCTCCTCTCCTCTTCTTCAGAGTGGGCAAAATGAGTGGCTGTGGAGAGCTCGGAACTGGGTAGGGTAGGAGAACAAATTGTTCATCTCTTTTAGGTTAGTCCTGGTGCATCTAAAATACAGAGCTAAGAGCTCAACAGTTACAATGAATGATTTTGTTTGTCTTGTACAAGCAGTTTTTCTAGTCAAGCCCCTTCCCTCCTTTCCCCAGTTCTGAGTTTCTGTTTCTCGATTCAGTGACCGTTCCCTTTACTTAACAATTCTTTGTTGTTGAGCAGATAGATACTTCTAATACTCATCCAAAAAGTCTTTAGACACAAACAAACCCTGCAGACAGTCCTCCAAGTAGATGACAAAACCCCTTGTTGATGTCTGATGCCCAAGTGAGTTAGAGAGCCAAACCAATGTGGTATCTCAGTATCTTTTCCATGCTGTAGTGCCTGTTTCTACACTTTCTTGGTTATTAAAAGGTTTTTTTGCAGAACACCTGGAACAGAGATGCTCTTCACTTTACCTTTGCGTGGTTGAATGATGAAGCCTTTTCATACTGGCTGCCTGGTCATCTAAGATTTCCTAGCAAAACATGCTGGTTTCAGAAGGTTGATGTGATCACTTACAGTGAAGAATTAGGTGCTGGGGGAATACTTCTCAGCTGGGAAGACACATAAAGCTTGGTGGGGAGAGTGAGTTAGAAAAGAGGAAGGAGGTATTTCTGGGAGGATTGTATGTACATTGTATGTATGTTGTTGGACATCTGTTAATATCCATTTTGATCTAATACTTTCTGTGCTCTCTTCTCATTTTTTTTTTTTCCCCCGGAGAGTTATTGAGCTGGTATATTTGGCAGAACCTACAGGTTCTACCTAGTGGTGTGTGTAGGGTAGGTCTCCTGCTTAAATCAATTGTCTAATTTATGTAGTTGCTACTCTTTCCCTTTCACCTTCAAGTGTCAAGGCATTGGCAGCCTTTTGTGAATACACAGCGATATCAAAATTATCTTTCCATTTATCTTTTGCAAATAACTCCTCTTTTATGTTTGTGAAAAGTCCTTTGTGGAAGAAGGTTTGCATTTCATAGCAGCCTTTAATCCTTTCTAAAACTCCTGTTTAGGTGTTTGTGCAGAGTGAGCACAAACTTCTACCAACTTCGTTTTGTGTAGTTATGTGAAAGAGAACCAAAACTGATTTCTGAGCGTCCCGAGCAGCATGCCCTTTGCTACTGAGTGTGCTTCTCTGTGCAACGCTGTTGTTGTTGCAGATTAATGGATGCAAATGTAAGCTGTCTCATCAGACTGAACCAATACCCTGGGTGGTTCCTGAGCTGCAGGTTAGGGAGCGTTATCTGGTTGTGTTCAGTGTTCTGCAACCAACTGGGGCACCTCTTTGCCCTAGGTAGGCTACTCCTGAATCATCTCTGGGCTTGGGTCAGCGGAAGGGCTGGAGGTTTGACTGTGAAAGGTTACAGGCTTCTTTGTGCTCTCGTTCCCAGAAAGGCTATTTTTCAGTCTTTGAGTTAAAAAAATAATAGTGCTAGACTTTAGATTCCATTTCAACCGCTTGCGGTCTTCTTCTTGCCGTCTTCCTGCCTATCCATGTTTTGAAGAGTTGATTTTTGTGTCTTGTATTTATCTCTTTAGGGTTCTTTTTATGGCTTTTTGTTTCCAAGTCTCTCCTCTCATCCCATAGTTTGGTAGCACTTAAGGTTGGAAAAGACTGCTGAAATGTATCTACCTTCTGTATGTTGTATGCTGGAATTCTGCTTTTACTTGTATCTGTATTTCAGGAAGCAGTTTTGTTTAAGGACTCTTGAGTAAAAGAGAAGTCATCGTCTCAGCTTTTGGAGCTACTTGGCATGTTGTTTATACCTGTGAGATGGGTTCTTTTCCAAACTGGGGGGATTTGAATGCTCTGTTTATATGTACTGGAGATACTGGAGGTGTTTCATTATCTTTGCATGTGATCTCTCTATGTCAGCACTGCTTGGTGCAGACTGTCAACTGTTAGTGTGTTTTTTTTCCTCTCTTTGTTTCGGTTCCAGATACGTGTCCTCTTTGTAACTTGTGTTTTCTTTTGTTCCTAACAGTTTTAAGAACTTCGATTTGGAAGACTCTCAGAAGTGTGCAGTAGACTGGTTGATGATTGGCCCCTCTTCCAAGAGGGAGGAGTACAAAGTGTGTGGATCCTCCATACCTCCATCTTTCATCTCTGCAAGGGACCATGTTTGGATATTTTTTCACTCGGATTCATCAAGCTCAGGACAGGCTCAGGGATTTCGCCTTTCTTACATTAGAGGTAAAAACCTTACAGCTGCTTTGGCTTCACTTACTCTCTCTCTGGCAAAACTTGAAGATGGTAGTATTTTTGTTGTCAGGAGTCTTGAGCCAGTCTTGATGACTGGAAGGTGTTAGTATGGTAGCACTTAATACTGTTTCCACTAGGCTTCTATGCCTGAGGTGTACTGTCCTGACCTATTGACTTGTGATGTGCAGGACAGTAAATAAACATTAAAAAGTGATACCCAAAAGTTTTGATACTGACTCTGTTCTCCTTGCCCTCTTTCACAGGAAAGATAGGTCAGGCTGAATGCCAGTCAGATGAATTCCGTTGTGCCAATGGAAAGTGTATCCCCAGTACTTGGAAGTGTAATTCCATGGATGAGTGTGGTGATAACTCGGACGAGAGGAACTGCACTGTCCCTCCAACGGAGCCTCTGTCCAGCATCTGTCCCTCAGGAATGTTCCAGTGCAGCGCAGCCCGCTCCACAAAGTGCTTGATGAACGAGCTGAGGTGTAATTCAGTTAAGGACTGCAGTGATGGTTCGGATGAAGATAACTGCCCTGATCTTTCCTGTGGCAAAAGACTGGGTAATTTTTATGGATCTTTTGCTTCCCCAGACTTATTCCGTGCTGATCACAGCAGATCAGACCTTCGTTGCACGTGGTACGTGGACACGCAAGATAATCGCCACGTTCTGTTGCAGCTCGATTTGCAGTTAGGCTACAACGACTACGTAAAGGTGTATGATGGCATCGAAGAGAGAAGTGATAAATTGATGCAGACGTTTTCGTACCACAACAACAGGCATTCAGTGAGTGTGGAGTCGTCGAAGGGCCAGCTCACCGTCTCATATCACGCGCGCTCCAAGAGCACCGGCCACGGATTCAACGCGACCTATCAGGTGAAAGGCTATTGCCTTCCTTGGGAACACCCTTGTGGGACTGATGAGGAGTGTTTCACAGATAAGCAGCATTGTGATGGCTGGTGGCACTGTCCGAATGGCAAGGATGAGGAGAACTGTCCCACTTGCCAGAAGAACGAATACCCGTGTGAAGGAAACAGCGGGCTTTGTTACTCGGTACTCGACCGCTGCAATAACCAAAAGAACTGCCCAGATGGCTCGGATGAAAAAAACTGCTTTACTTGCCAGCCAGGAAACTTCCACTGTGGTACAAACCTGTGCATCTTTGAGACTTGGCGTTGCGATGGCCAAGAAGACTGCCAGGATGGAAGCGATGAGCACAACTGCCTGGTGATCGTTCCCAGGAAGGTCATCACCGCCGCTCTGATCGGGAGTCTCGTGTGCGGCTTGCTGCTGGTGATAGCACTGGGTTGTGCCTTTAAATTGTATTCTCTGAGAACACGGGAATACAGGTAGTCATCTGGCTTTTACTACGCCTTACTAGCTGTGGTGGGTTTTTCCTTTTAGTTTAAAGGGAAAAAAAGTTGATTGTTAACCAGAGAATCTGCAAAACACTGTGAAATAGATCCAAGGGCTAGACAGCGATTAAATATCAGTCACCCCATTAGGCTTAGAGCAGAATATTTCAGATTTTCAGAAGTAGTGAGGGGAATGTCAGCTCTTCTGTGATCTGTGAAGAATATACATTTATTGTGCAGCCTGGCAGAACCTGTATCTAACTTAAAACCATTTAAAGCAGTTTCCTCTTCCCCCTCCTCTTCCTTGCACTGCCAGAAACCAAATGCTGAACTGTTAACAATGAAGTCTTTGCTGAATCTCAGCTGAATAACCCTTCCCCCAGCACTCCCCAAATGGTTCCACTAAAAGAGATGTCCTGCAGTGGTGGAGCCTGTTCCGAGCAAGAGGGGTTTTTTCACCTCTGCTGTTGCTGTTGGTGTGAGCTCTGCCCCTTTACCCTGGCCCTGGATGCCGTGCTGCGTGGATAGTGTGTGTGTTTCTGTGCCGTGTTTGTGCAAGTGTGGCTCTGCCTTTTGGGAGAGATTCAGAAGGGACTTTCCAAGGCACGTCTCTTGTCACATGCACCAGCCCCGTGCTGCGCTGCTACTGACGACACCACACCGTTGGTGTTTACAGCACAGAGTGCTTTACGTTATCTCCTGATCAAATGTGTGTGATTAAGGAGCTGGAAACCAGCCAGCGTGCTGTGTTGGGAACCTTGGTGCCTCGGTTCTGGCAGGGCAGCCAAAGCTCTCTGCAGCTGCAAGCTGTCCCTGTTGTGTGATTGTTTCCAGTTTTTAAAGTTGTGATTGTCCCCAAATAACCTTTTGGCCCTCGTTGAACAAGTTTCCACAGTTACTGGTATAAGCTGGCCTATTGGAAAAACTTCAGTTGCCACAGGGTCCAACCTGGGACCGCACAAAAAGTTTGCTCGTTTGGTTCACCGATAACTCCCATTCCCTCTGTTCATCCCAGCATCCTGAGCCTAGCTGAAGCTTTGTGGGTTTGATGGTGGCGTGAAGCCCTTCTGCTGCTTTTATACATTAACGTGGAGGAGGCAGCAGAAAGTGACTGTTACTTCTTCTCTTCCATGTGTTCCCTCTGGTTTTGCTTCCAGAGCATTTGAGACCCAGATGACGCGGCTGGAAGCGGAGTTTGTGCGTCGGGAAGCTCCACCTTCCTACGGGCAGCTGATTGCACAAGGACTCATCCCCCCTGTTGAAGACTTCCCCGTGTACAACACATCGCAGGTACGGTGACACAAGCACCAGTGAATTTAGCAGCAGCCAAACTGCTGTAAATTAGAATCATTCTGCAACTGTATTCTTTCAGTAGCTGGGCAAATTATATGGAAGTCATATAAAAATGTGTGTTTGTTACTTGGAGCTGAAGAACCACCGTGTCACGGGTTAGGGTCAGGGCAGCCCCTCAGACCTATAACAGACACGCTCTGTTAACCCCCCTCCCTCCCCAAAGGGGAAGAGAAAAGGAATAAGAGAGAGAGACTGAGGGATTAGAAAAGGAAACTAGAACACCTTGAATGGAAATGAAATTAATAATTATAAAAATGGAATATATACAAATCTATACAAGACCAGTATGGAACCCAACCCCCCTGATGGTAATTCCATCACCGTCACCACTGATGCTGTGGAGCAGGCACCGGGGCA
>WTSP01019609.1:0-21385 GCA_025331215.1 Actenoides lindsayi
GTGACGGTGATGGAATTACCATCAGGGGGGTTGGGTTCGATACTGGTCTTGTATATATTTGTATATATTCCATTTTTTATTATCATTATTTTCACTTTCATTCAAGCTGTTCTAGTTTCCTTTTCTAGTCGCTAAGTCTCTCTCCTTTATTCCCTTTCTCTCCCTCTTTGGGGAGGGGGGGGGGGTTTGGCACCCAACGTGGGGCAAGAGCAGCAATGCTCTTGCCAGAGCTGTTCATAAGCAGGAAACAGGAGAAGCCATGAAGGGACAGCTTCTTGCCGATGTGTGCAGTGTCCTGAGTTGGTACTGAAAAGGAAGGGTGTGCTCTAGAAGCAAAGGATCAAGAAATAGCGACCTCCCTAGCCAGGAGATGAGCTGCGCTGTGGGGCAAGGAGATGATGGATTGAAATCTCTTCTCTGTGTTAAAGAAACACATGGTGTGAAGCAGAGGCTACATTTTGGAGAGCTTTTCGGGTATCATCTGTTTTTTTGGCCATACAAACCACCTGTCATCGTTCCTGCCAACATCTGTTACATTAATGCCATGCACTGACATATGCAGATAATGCATTAAATTACTATGAATAATCCCCTTTTTGATTGTTAGAATTGACTAGGTTTACTTGTCAAGCTGGTGAGAAATTGGGATACAAGTATTTCCCTTGCCTATATTCTTCTGCCAAAAAACTCTACAGCAAGACCATAAGGTTTAAGCATATAAACTCTAAAGCATCATGGCACTGAAAGAAAATCACAAGTTAGTCAGCACTGAAACACATTATGAACAGTCTCCTGTGATGCTTCTTGTTACAGTGGCTAAGCCAAATACTGATGAGAGAGAAACTAATTGCCCTACAGGAGAATGGGTCCTGTGAAGCATCTAAAAGGATCAAACCAAGGAATGTGATCCTTGGAAGGTCTGAAGTTTCCCCCTGAGTAAGAAGGCAGGAAGCATAAGCTCTGGTTTTGAATCTGCTGAGTGTGAAAAGGTAAGCTGTGATTTGCAGCAGTGTCCTCCTCTGAGACTTCAGCGTCATGAAACTGAACAAGACCAAACACCTGGGACAGAGTAATTCTGGGCAGAAGTGTAAATTGGGAGAGGAGTTAGAGGCTGAGAAAGCTAAGCATTTTCCTAGCAAAGAACTCAAGAGCTTCATGAAAATCCATCTATTCAGGAATTTTAAGCTGAATGTGTTCATACATAGGCTGAAATCACAAAGAGAAATATGCAAACATGGAGATATTAAAGCAGAGAGCAGTTGAAAATGCCCATCTGTAAACATCATGAAGATGGAAGAAACAGGCAGACTTACAGCTCTTTAAGACACAGTAAATCATTAGGAATGACAGGGACAACACTGATGATGCAAGATTTTCTAATATCCAAATGCATTCCCAGAGCATCTGAAATTTCTTTTTCCTCTCATCCCTGGTCCAGCTTAGGTAGAATCCATTTACTCTTTTTGAATTTCCCCGAGTGCAGAGGGTTAGTGAAGAAAAATCCAGAACTGCAAGTTAACCTGACATAAACTTACTCCCCATCCCTTTAACATATCTACACCACTAGTCCTATAGCACTCCCACATCTCCCAGCAAATAACCTGCTATCCTCCTTCTCTGCCCCTGTGTTTGCTATTTTCCCTTGAACTCCAGAAAGGTTCACCAGACTCTCCATCTATACCAACATGTTCTATCATGCCCATCTCTCTCTCTGAGACCCCCCCCTAACACCATCCAAACCTTTCTCTTTCTAATGTGCCTCCAGGAAAAGGAACATTCCTGATGTTTGCAGTAACATCAAAGCACTCTGTCTGATTTAAGCCTCCCTGCCTCTTGTGTCCTCATGACGGAAACATAGGTTTCAAAGTATTCTTTGAGGCAATTCCTATCACAAAACTCAGGGTCTTCATCCAGTTTAGCAGAACTTGGCAATGGAAGGGGGTTTGTGGCTTATGTGTCCCACCTGTCCTGAAGTTCTCTGAAGTTTACATAAGAAAAATAGAAAATCTTTTTTTTTCAACTGTGTCACCTCCCAGACTGGATGCAGATATCTCCATTTGTACGGTGGGGAGACACCTTATCCAACAGAAGGGCACACAAATCCCCATAGAGAGCCACCTCTTACACTGTGATAGGCTGCTTTGCGGGCACATCCCAAGACAGCTATTGGCAAGGTATCTTTCAAGGCAAGTCCTGCCAGGCTTATAAATTCTGGAGATAAAGATTAGACAGTGAGGACCTATTGAAGTTTCTTCTCCCTCCTGGGGTCTTGGTCTCTCACAGAAATGGATCATTATCTTACTCTGCACTTCCACATTCCCTTGCAGATGTCAAGGATCTCAAGACGCAGCACATGTACTATTTTTTGTTCCCATTGCAGGAACTGTCAATTTAATTTGATGATCAGTTATTATGACCTGCAATCCAGCCTCCTCCGTGGATACTAGCAGGGCTGCTAAGTAAAAAGTGTTCAACTTCAGTACCATACAGATAAAGGTTTTAAAGACAATAACAAAATTTGCAGCGGAAGAGAATTGTTCAAATCCATCACAATTAACAAAGACAAAGCTCTAAATAAAGGTCAGAAAAAAGACTAATTCTGCTAACTAAAACAGACCACAGAGATTTTTTAAAATATAGAACTAAGGGGCAGACGTGAAATCATGTCTATAGGCTAAAGGTCAAGAAAGAGTATTTTTAAACTTACTGGAAAAGAAGGGGATTCTTGCATTTCTTACGAATTTACAATAAACAAATTGCATTAATGAGAAAAAATAGTTGAGTATGCAGAAGATAAGTTAGAGATAAGTTAGAGATCTATCAAGCTACTGTATAATTTTCTAATACAAAAAACTAACACCTTTGTGTCTTTTGATATTTTAAAATAGACAAATTATCAAAAAATACTAAGTAGGGAACAATGCCACAATAGTCTGAGGGAATTGGACTAAATTACTTTGATTTTTCTTTTATGATAGGCACTTTAACAAAAGCCAAGATGACTCTCTGAAAAAAGAGTCTGACAGGAAGAATATAAAAGATACTGAAGATGAAAGCCAAGGGGCTAAGAGCTTGAAGAAAAGCTCTGCTTAGATTAAGGAAAAGAAAATCATGCAACCTGGAGAAGAAAGAACAAGTATTATAAGGAGAAAAGCGAGGGGAAAGCTATTATATGTGGTTTATAAATCAATATAACAGAGGAAGAGATTCAATGTAAAATTGATCAAATTTCAAAACTGACTAAACCAATGTTAGTCCAACGATAATAAACTAAATAAAAAAAATAAAAAAAAATAAAAAAAAAAAGAAAAGAAAACATCAAAGAAATGAAAATCAGAACATTTTGAATATTGAAAATCATAATTTTTGAATAATTGGAATTTTTGAATAATTGACTCTGGGAATTGTAGTGCTTTCATCACTGACTCAAACTGATCTATCGATAACTTTTACGTTAAGCACAAATTTTAGCACTTCAACGATAGTAAACTGATAAGAAAAAAAATAGGCACTCTTTTTCTTTCATTTTTATTTTTTAAGTCCAGTATTTATTGGTGAATGTGCACATTTGGAAAAATATGTACCTTAGGAGTGCTGTACACAGAGAATAAATAATGATAATTATCCAATGATTTGAATCTGGAACAACAAGATGATGTAGCTCACTAAGTGCAAAGAAGCAAAAGTGCTTCTGTTCATAAACAGGTCACTCAATGTGTGGTCTGTTTCCTTCATCCATTAGACAGTGAGGTTCATTCATCATATTTTTCTGTTTAACTGAAGTTCACAGACCTTGTGCCTACACAGCAGAACAGGGGGCTGAGAAAAGTATGCAGGTAAGAGAACTAAAAAGAGGACAGTGAAAGTAGGAATTAGGGCAGGGAGGGAAAGAGAGGAAAATGATTACCACACGAAAACCCACAATGATCAGCAAAAAGTTTGAAAGAGTTTAGAAAGCCGAGATGTAAACATAACCTAGTAGCAAATCTAATCAAAAGAAACAAACCAAACGGAATTATAAAGAGACTTAAGAAATGGAAAATTGACTTAGACTACATGACAGAAAAATAAATAATCAGGTGACAGAAAAGTATCACTGTTCTCCATGATGAGCCTGGAGGTCCAACTGATACTTAATTACCGAAGAATGCTGTCAGGGTGATGAATGCCAGAACCATTCAGTACCACTCAGTGGCTAAACCAGGAAGGTACTCAATTTTTATCAGATCTGTTTCAGGCTCTGAAAGAATGCTAGAAAGCGATGCAGAGCATCAGAAAACAAAACTGCAAGGATTCAGTCCCCGAACCGTCCTGTATTCCGGGGTACACGCGTCCCTGAAATAGTATATTCATAGATGACCAGAAAGCTTGAGAATATGTTGAGAGAAGAATAAAAAGAGAATGAAATTTAGCATAGATACAACATATCTAAGTTTTCTACTCTTAAAATTCTTCTTAAGAGTCAGGGCAACAATTCCCTTAAAAAAAGAAAAAAGAATAAAAAAAAATTAAAGACAAAGAGAACAGTTTTATAGCTAAAGATACAGAAGAAATCTCACAAGTGTTTTATAATGGATCATGTATGCATAGATTCCAGCTCCTTCAAAAGACTTTAAATAAATATAGCAACTGAACTTCAAACTAATTGTATTTATACAATTTAGCATTACATCCATTTTGCTGGTAAATAAACTAACCAGAATGTCACAAATTAGCCTTGAGTCATGCAGCAAATCATTTACATATGAAGATACCAAAAGCTTTCCTTCTAAGCCTCTTCTGAATCCCAGAGTGCTGTTCCCAGAGTAATCTCTACTTCTAGCGCAAAAAACATGTTCAGTGTGGTGAGAATGACAACTGAGTTTTTGACTTAACAAGGCCATCTTACAGCCTTCCTCAGTAAATCTTCCCTGCCTCCGTCAGTTAAAAATAAAACAATGCTTTCTTTTTTTTCTTTTTTTTTCTTTTTTTTCTTCTTTTTTCTTTCACTTGGGAACCGAGAAATTTTATGTCCCTGTGGGAAACATGTTTTAAAAAATGCACTTGTCTGGTATTTGAATTACCACAAAGTTGTCTAAGCTATGGCTTCCCATTGGCTGCCAGTGTCAATCTTGGAGCACTCGACGATACTTACTCAACTTTTGCCATCTTACCCAACCACTCTGGCCCGAGCTCTTAAGACCCAAGAGTCACATTTGCATTGGTGCAACGGTGGGATAAATGGAAAATGAAACACGTGCCTCAATGAAACTAGGAGGACTTTCTATTAAAAAGGCAAGGCTTAAAGCAGAGACCGTCAGCAATATAAACTTAATATACACAGATAATAAATGTTTCCTACACCCAAGCACAGTACGGACAAAAGCGCTCTAGGGCAACATCTCAGAAATCTTTTTCATCTTGATGGAAAACCCTTGCTGTGATGCTCTGAAAAGATGGGTTACAACAGAGTCTGCCTGAAGAGCTGCCTCATTGTTACTGAGCTGGACCTCAGTCTACACCATGAGTGTCATTAAGACCCAAATAAGTAAGTTCAGCAGGCAGAAAAAAACCATAATGCTTAATAGAGGGATTTCTAGGGTTTCCCTACAGGAAGGAAAGTAGCACTTCAATAACTCACTGAAGGTTTGCAAGTAGAAACACCTGAGTGCAGCTTTAACTGTTTATTGTAAATGAGCTTTATTCTAAATCAATTTATTCTAAATTTATTCTCAATAAATTCAAATTTATTCTATATTTGTTCACTTATTGTGGACAAACAGATATCAAAATACCCTGAGATCTTTCCATTATTCCAAACAGAAAGTGATGTGCTTACTGACATTAATAAGTAATTATTAGATTCATTTGTAGGGTCTGATTCAGCTTTACCATCACATTTTACAAAGAGGGAATTTACCCTCACCTTCTTCCTCTGCTTTACTCTCACCACAGATATCAAATATATTTAATAACGTATTTCAGACTTGCAATTGATAATGTGTAAAGTAAACCTTGGCATAAGACAAATCAAAAAAAAAAAGCAGTCATTATTTTAGCCTTCACAGCATTTAGTTCCCTTGTGGTGGCAGAAAAGCAGGTGGAGCACATCCTTTCCTGGTTACCTGGGAAGAGTTCAGACTTCCCCCACGAGGACAACTGCTGCAGAGTTTCTTATGACACAGGTATGTCCAGGGAAAAACACAGAGAATGAACTCAGCGCTGATCAGATGACAAATACTGCTGCATGCCAAAGAAGTGGTCACATTGACCTTTTCAAACACTGAAATATAAATATATATAAATATAAATATAAAACATTGACCAGTATGACAGTCTTACCTCATACAACTTTCTAACCTCTTTTTTGAAAATTACTTGCTTGAACACAGTACGGCTGTAAGTATGGACAGAACAGGTTACCAGACTGATATGCACCACTCACAGTATTACCCTGTTTCTAGTAAATACTGTTTAGTCTCCTTCCTTCTTCCCTCTGTAAACTAATGTAACTGCTTAAAAAGGGGGGAAAAAAACCAACCCCAAAACCAAACAAACCAGAAGACAAAAGATTTTTTCCTAAAATACAATAAAATCACAGTACTGGAAACCAGAGGTGATCTAATTCTGTTTCTGGTACCCAAAGACAGGAGCCATGACATTTACAGCAAATTTGTAACAGACTTCCAAAAGTGAAGACTTCAAAACCTTCTCAATTTCTTTCAGCACTTCAGTACCTTATTTATGTTGGTTTCCCCCAAACCCAACCTGAGTTTCCTTTCGTTGCAATCTACGTTCACTACTTCTCCTGCCATCTATTGTTGAGAAGGGGAACAGGCTGGAAAAGCAGCCAGAAGCTGAAGCTACCTCTAGTGCTAATAGCCTGTGAAAAGACTTTGCAAAGAACTCGTTGATATTTTACAGAAGGCGAAACTCTAGTATGTCAACACATCGGTGCGGTGTATCGTCTACGGCGCTGGAATTGTCTGCTCAGCCTTTCAGACCTGTGGTCCCTGCCTGGGCACCATTTGCAGTACATGGAGTCTCAGATACATCTTCAGTGTAGGTTCAGTTCTGCAGAGATGAGTATTGCTGCTGTCCCAACAACTGCTCGTCCTGTCTCCCACACATCAGCTCTGAAAACTGTATCTAATCCATTACTGAGATTATACATTTTGAATGTAATAGCTGTGTCAGATGTTTAAGAGTACTGATCATGAACAATTTTCAAGAGATGCAGGAGGTAACACCTCAAGTGTGGGGAGAAGCTGACAAAGACAACAGAAGAAGCAGAAAGTCTTAGCTATAATAGATGATGTTATACAGTGGTTTTTTTTAGAAATGGAGTTGCACACTTAAGCTTGAGTTGGAAGGTAAAATTAATATAAAAACCAGAAGAAATTGGTTCCAGGTCCTGTTTTTGTGGGAAGTTTGATCCAATGTGTAGATCTCCACACAGGGAAATCCTATGCAATCTCTTGCAGCCAGACATGAGTTTGCTCTGCCCATGTTCCAAGACAATCAAGCAGCTGCATGGCTACAGTAAGGGTGGCATTTAGCCCATATCTGCCTAAACCCATGATGTATATAAACACAAAATCAAAGGCATCGAATTGGCTTAGGGAGTCTGCAGTCCCTTGGCTTCCTTTTCTAGACAGCCTCAGAACACAAAACATATGGAGTCAAGCATCACAGAAGTGTTGGCTGAGAAAGTACACTGAAGTAACTGAAAAAATTTTGATGATAATGCAGAAATTGCATAGCCTGGAAATTTTGCACTGAAGAATAAGCTTGCCTTAAGACATAAAAATAAACACAGACACGCTAAGAACCTAGGAAAATATAATAGAAAACTGAAATGCAGTTGCTCAGCTACCAGTATAAGCATTGTTTCCTCTATTATTTATGGGTTTAATAGCAAAGCAGCATGACGACATCCATCTGCACACTATTAGCTGTGGTAAAGGATGGGTCTGTTACAAAAAGATAGGTAATAAAAAGACAAGAAAGTCTTACAGCGCAGCACAAGTTATTAGGTGTGAGTCAGGCAATCTTAACAGATGGCATCAATTTGTGAATTGGGTTGCTAAATATATTATTGTATCTATGCAAATTGTAAAGAATTCTTTTCAAAACAAAAGCATACGAGATTCTATATATGAACAGTATAGACAAAGTATAGACTGATAGGCATGAGTATATTTATGAATCACAGAATTGTCACGGTTGGAAAAGAACTCTAAGATGACCACATCCAACCATCAAGCCCAACTGTCAAAACCTCACCATCCTACTAGATCTTGTCCTGAAGTGTCTCAGCTACAAATTTTTTTAACACCTCCAGGGATGGTGACTCCAACAACTCCCTGGGCAGCCCATTCCAGCACCTGACCACTCTTTCAGTAAAGGAATTCTTCCTAATATCTAACCTAAACCTCCCCTAGTGCAACTTCAGGCCATTTCCTCTAGTCCTGTCATTAGTTACTTGAGAGAAGAGGCTGGCACCCACCTCAGTATCTAGAATTTACATAAACCAGATTTTTACAAGAATAGTAAGATGTAATGACTAAAGAGAGGAGTTAAAAAAAAAACAACAAACCAAACATAAAAACAACAAAACAAGACAAAACCCCTATCTCTGGCAGAGGAATAATTTTGGATGGAGTAATATAATAAACACTACAGTCCCTTCAGGCACCTGCCCCATAGAAAGCCCACTAAATTTTCTCCCTCATTGGTTGTAAGGCTTTCTGCTTTCACAGACCACTCAACACACCTGTAGACCCTTGCAGACCTCGTGCTTCTCCCCCCTGTTACTGTATTCCAGTTACTGGCATCTCCTCACTCCTAAACCTGGGTTTTACCCTTGTGGTTTTCTCCTTTCCTTTTTTCTTACACAAATTCTGGTCATCATTTTTGTCTCAATATCCTGCCTTTTAATTCTGTTTTCACTAGAAAACAGATTCTACATGCAAGAAAAGGTGCAAGCTTTTGATATTACCTCAAAGTGATATTCGGAAGGCCACTGAGCTTTTTGTTATCTTTCTTTTCAGTGCCAGAAGGTGGTGCTCTTGTTACTCAAGGAGATTTTATTTTAGTGTTACTGTGGCTTTGATATTGTTGAGGAAAACCCCGTTGCTTTGGACTTGGTCTGCTAACACCGTAAAGTATTCTGTAGGTTCCTGTATTCACCTGCAGTCATAGGTGAATGCACAGCAATATAATTTTCAATAAAAAGCTTCAGAGCATCTCTAATTCCTGAAACTCAATCACATGTGATTGTTCTTAATTGAATTTTACAAAAGTAATATTTATCTCTACTGTCAAGAGGGACAGGGCTAAGATAATTAAATCTTTTGAGAGCACAAGGGCACAAGTCTGACAAAATACTGAAATGTTACTGCAAAAATATGTTGCTGAAAATATAAGTGGTGAGAAACAGGTGCGTAGAGGAAGATAAACTCACATTAGCCGAGACTCTAGACATTTTCCATGAAATACATCACCATTCCTACTTCTTGGCATACTGTGGCTTAAAACTGTTTATAAAATGCTTCCTGAACAAAAATTTCCTGTGGGAAAACTGAGTGCAAGACAATCTGCTGCAATCCATTACCACCACAGATGGGTGGAAACTGCAAAAGAAAAGCACAGAGCTTCCAACGATTTTTCAGCTGATGCGTATAAAAAGTTGTTATTACCTTGAAAGAGCTCTTGAAATCAAAGAAGGGTTTTTAGGTTTCTTAAGGAACGGTGAAATGTCTTTGTCTGGACACTGCTTTTTCTGGATTTAAAAATTATTTTTATAAAACCAACCAGTAGGAAACAAATGCTTATAATCCAGGTCCTTCAGCATTCCCCTAAAGTTCAGAGATGTGGATCTGCAGAGATAACCACTTCCTGTATTTTACAGAGCTAAATGAAACATTTTACGTAAAACAAGAGATGCTGGCAGCCCCAGATCAGCACATGTTCCAGTGAGAATGAAAGCAGATGCTAAACGTACACAAGTGTTTTGTCATCCCTTCTGTGGCTATTGCTTTGCGCAGGTTTGGGTCAAGGGAGGAGGGAAAGAAAATAGCAATAAAGAGAATAAAGAAGGAAAAAAGAGACACAGACTTACTAAAGGGTACTTGGCTCTTGAAAAGAAGCTTAGAACATAAGTGATTTGGACATAACTAATTATCTGGGGGGACAGGGAAACAAAAGATCTGACTTTTACCCTAGGGTTTAGGACTTGGCACATTCCTTTTAAGAGGCCATGGTAGAATTCCAAATTTTCAAACTCAAACAACTATATTTTATCCTTAACTCCTTGTTTACCTGCAAGACCATACAATTTTGCCCAACCCTTCATGTCAAAAGGGACAACTCTTTCTAGTCATCCTTCACGGATAAAACTAGATGTTCCTAACGTTGTATTTTAGAGCAACAAAACAGGTTATAGGTCTAATTGTCAAACATCTCAACACTTTAAAATATCTCCAGCTTTAGACAGATAAACGGTGTCATCTAAATTGTGCAGTGTGCTGATTTCTTTTATTTATGTATAGCATTGAAATGCTCAGAGAAATGCATTATACCTCAGCAGGAAGTGTGCCTTAAAATTTCCACGTACTCTTAATTGTAACCCAGAGAAGTCATTAGAAGTTTCTAGCTAGGGTTTTAGCATTAATTGGATGGAGCTCGCAATAAGCTGGCAAATCAATATTTATGCAATTACACGATTCTTAATGATTTGCCTAATATACTCCCAATTAAAACTATACCTAACCCCTTGATATATTCAGTTATGGCTCTGACCGGCAGTAGGTTTATACATATGTCTACTTCAGGTAGCATCATCTTACACCTTTTTTTTTTAAGTGATTGCACACACTAGAAAAAAATAATAACCATGCCAGAAGTAAACAACTCTGTAATATTTTTAGTTCCGATGATATGTCTGGAATTAATCTCATGTAATGAAGAACAGAGATAGAGCAGCAGCTGAGCACAAGTCCAGAAAAGTACAAGCATTCGGATTTCAGCTGTGATGCTGGATGCAAAAAGCCCTCTCACTGACACGTAGTCCCCTTTGGCAATCACAGGCAGGCTTTTTGAGGCCAAGGAGGCATATATATCACCACTCTTGTGGCTTTGGC
This sequence comes from Actenoides lindsayi, assembly GCA_025331215.1. NCBI lineage: Eukaryota > Metazoa > Chordata > Aves > Coraciiformes > Alcedinidae > Actenoides > Actenoides lindsayi. The sequence goes on from WTSP01019609.1 coordinate 11,124, forward strand.
CTTAGATTTGGCCAGAGGAAGTTAGGAACGTTGGATGAAAATAAAGAGACTGCGGACCACACTTAATCGACAATGGTCTTCTCTCTCCTCACACGACCCAAAAATGAATAAAAAAAGAAAAATAAATTATTTGTAACAGCGTATGAACAAACTTAAATGCAAGAATAACTAAACTCAATACACATATGTAAGTGTCACCATTTTCACCCTATTTAAAATAACCATTTCTTACGGATAGTGCAGTATAAATCCAGCAAATTATTGTAACTGAGCAGGAACCAGTCAATAATTAGGTAAGCTAAAGTTTTAATAGTACCCTTAAAAGGAGCTGGGAAAATGCTACCTAGGAAGGGCATAGAAGTCTTAATGTTTGTCTCTACCCACATTTGAGTACAGTGGTACTTCTGAAAAACCAGCTAGTAAGACAGACCCTGTATGGAATAGCAAGCAGAATGGGGAGCCCACCTCTCTGACCGACTCCCCCTTCCTCCTGGCAGTAAGCAGAGCACCCCCAGCTTAAACATGCTTGCAAGCTTCTGGCTTCATTTAAAGCACCTCACACCAGTGAAGGACTGGCATTGTGGAGCCATCCTCCAACGTTTCACTGAGGCCAGAGATCATGAAAAAAATTAGTATAATAACAATAGCAATTCCCAGTACAAGGAGAAAATAACCTTCCAATACCTGATGGTTCTCTGAAACTAATTTTGTATTCCTTCCTATGCTTCTCTTACTTTTATTTCTGCTGTTTTTGGTATATCTAGCTATGTTTATGGACAGCTTTTTTCTGCCTGTCCCAACTCTGAGGCTTGACAAGAATTATAAAAACATAGTTAAAAATGTAATAAGATCACTATTTTAAAAATTTTCAATCCAAACCAGAAGAGAGCTAAAGATATACAGGACAAGAAAACACAGCCACGGAAAAAGTATTACCCAAGTTCGTCATTGTTGTGTTCATTGTCTTCTATGCTGTATTTTACATGGATCAGTCAGCCAATATTCAGAGCCATTCGTGTGAAAACAAGTGAATTTTAAATGCTAATGTTGTCATTGACAACTAACTACACAAAGTCCTGCTTCCCCAAACACATGAAGAAAGCAGATTATTCCTTTGCTTAGAAATCCTGAAGTTTAATACTCAAAGCAAGCTCTTTACTCTAAAAGCCCCATATAAACAGACCCATATGTCATATGAAAAGATTTGGTTTATTCTTCCTTTTCTCCCAGTAGATGTTACCAACCTCCTAGATTACCTCTGTAGGCTGAGCTGGTTATGCATCCACTCCTAAAATGAAGACTGCATTACCAAGCAGCATGGCCCAATGGCTGAAACAATTGGTCATCAGGTCCCAGTCTCCACAGTACACAGATTGCAGGAGATTCACTTAGTGCTAGCCTGATCCTAGGGATCAAATGCCGACTGGCATTCATGAGGTCTACACCTGGACCACATCTTAGAGCTTTGTTTCTTACCAGTGCAACCCAACTACTGTACTTTGAGACTGCTCCACAATGGGCACCAAGGTGCAGTAAGGGGAGACTCAGGAGATTCACTTTAAAAAATGCATGAGCTCAACATTTGTACTAAAACACTGATGCACACAAAAGGACCTGGGACCTGAGATAGCAGACTCTTACTACTTCATCCTATTAAGCTAACTATAACTTCTTTGGGTGGTGCACGCTCAACCAGAATAGAATGTTTTTCAAAACCCTCCATCTCCCACTCTGGTAGATTTTACTCACAACCTCTTCCATAAGCCTCTGAGAATCGGTATCTTAGTCCATCTGCCTGTTCAATCAAGGACACCTTCATGCCAAACTGAGCATTCCTGGCATGCCCTTCAGCTTTCAAGCCATCACACATCATAGAATCACAGAATGGTAGGGGTTGGAAGGGACTTCTGGAGATCATCTAGTCCAATGCCTCTGCCAGAGCAGGTTCACCTAGAGCAGATCACACAGGATCGTATCCAGACAGGTTTTAAATGTCTCCAGATACAGAGATTCCACCATCTCTCTGGGCAGCCCATTCCACTGCTTTGCCACCCTCAAAGTAACGAAGTTCCTTCTCATGTTTAGATGGAACTTCCTATGTCCCAGTTTGTTCCCTGTCATTGGGCACCACTGAAAAAAAGACTTGCACCATCCTCCTGACACCCACCCTTTAAGTATTTATAAGCATTGACAAGATCCCCCCTTCTCTTCTCCAGACTGAAAAAGACCCAACTCCCTCAGCCGTTCCTCATAAGAGAGATGTTCCAGTTGCCTGATCATCTTTGTAGCCCTTTTCTTGCCCTTCACGTGCCTGAAACCGGTTTCAAATATTAGTTGCTCTATTACTTTCCCAGAGACAGAAGGGAGGCTGGCAAGCCTGGAGTTCTTGTCTTTCTTGCATATAGGAGTGACATTTGCTGTCTTCCAGTCTGTGGGAACTTCTCCCATTCACCATGATTGAGTGAAGAATATCAAAAGTGGCCTTGCAAAGACATCAGCCAGCTCCCTCAGTGCTCATACATGCATCCCACCAGGGCCTGTGGTCTTATGTACGTCCAGTTTGCTTAAGTATTCCCTGACTGCACCCCATTCCACCAAAGTACATCTTCCTTACTTCAGTCTCCACTTGGGGTCTGGAACTCCTGAGAGTCTTGGTAAGCATTGAGTACCTCAGCTTTTTCCATGTGCTGTGTAACTGGGTCCCCCATCTTGCTGAGCAGTGGGCCCACATTTTCCCTGGTCTTCCTTCTGTCACCTGTATATCTACAGCAGCACTTCTCATTGTCTTTGAGCCCTGGGCAGATTCAATTTCATTTGCTCTTTACTGTTCCTAGCTTCATCCCTGGATGCTCAGTGTTTCTGCATTCCTTCCAGGTTACCCATCCCTGCTTCCACCCTTTGTACTCTTCCTTTTTGTGTTTGAGTTTGGTTAAGAGCTCCATGTTCCTCTACATAGGCCTCCTGGCATTTTTGCCTGACTTCATATTCATTGGAACGGAGCTCTCTCGAGCTTGAAGGAGGTGATCCTTGAATACTAAACAGCTTTCTTAGGCCCCCCCTTCTCCACAGGGCCTTATCCCAAGGGACTCTCCCAAGCAGACTCCTGAATGGTCCAGTCTGCTCTACTGAAATCCAGGGCTGTGAGCTTGCTTTTTACCATCCTCCCTTCCCTCAGATTGCTGGACTCCATCATTTCATTAAGTAGATTTCTGACAATTCTCAAGTAATCATTTACATTTTTTTGGGGCGGGGTGTGTGTGTATGTATTTATTTCTTTTAGCTTTTCTTTACAGTGCAGAATATATCTCCTATGTTATTATTTTTTTTTAAGTTGAGGGCAGTTTCTTAGTTGTATCTATAGTTAGGAAAGAATTTTTTTTTTTCCCCCACGGGCTATAAATAAGAAACCGTGTGTGATAGGGAATTAATTTTTTATAAACATGTACTCTAAAACTGTAATACTACATTATTGGCTTATTATATGATGTTTCTCTTTCTACATCTGTTTCAGAAAAATCCAGCACATCATATAACCAAAAGTAATTACATAAACTTATTTACTCTTTTTAAAAGAGAGTTCCCAGTGACATGAAAGGAAAATAACGAAAAATATATTTTGCATTATTTGAGAAACAATAAATACCATTTAGACATTGCAACAACTTCAATTTGTTTTCATAATGCGAAGTAGAACGAGGACATACATATAATTTCCTGCTCATTCAGAAAAGTAAATGTTCTGTGACTCATGATCTTCAACATGTAAAAGCACAAATACAAAATAGAGTTATAATTTATATCTATGTTATTAGTTCAGATGTGTTGGGGTTTTTTAACAATCCTGAAAAATAATTACATTTTAAACAAAACCAGTGAAACATTGCATTTTGTATACGCCATTTTGATAGCAGTTTTCCAGGGGAGAAATAGAATTGCAGAATAGAACTGCAGAACTGCAGTTCTACAGGTATTTCTTTGCAAGTGTGGAGTATTGAAGTTATTCTCTCACTAAGATGTGATATCATTTCAGTTGAAGAGAAAGGCAAATTTAAATCACTTGGATAATTGTTATAATAGTTTAATGTTTCTTAGAATTATATGAGAAACTGTGCTGAAAATGATCAAAACATTGAAAATACATGAATGAAACATGCAGCAGGACAGCAAGAGGGAACAAAGCACTGGAAACAAAGAAATAAATAGTGATGGTGTCAGTATTTACCCTTTTTAAAGTTAAGTATCTGAAAACACGAGAGCACAGAATCTTTGACTGGAGACATATGCAGTTGAATTATCAAGATAGAATGGTGAAAAGATTCATATTGTTTTCAGTGAAATTTCCATCTCCAGAATAAAACACAGTGGTGTAAGTAATTTGAAAAGTAAAGTATCTTATGGCAGCATTAGTTGCAGATGCTCCATTTTCATTCTTTCAGTCCTAAGAAGCAACTTATTTCCTCCTGAGGTCCACTTGGTATCAGAAATGAACCTGATGCAGGTCCTACCTGCTCTGTAGAAGCAAAGATATATTCTTGTTCATGCCATAGAGTTCCCTTTGCTTAAGGAGAGGTTGGAAAGACAAGAGGGTCTAATCAGCAAACACCTCCCACCATTTCCAAGTAGAAATGTGATTATGATTTTAGTCATGTCAAGTTAGAAAATCTCAGTTTTAAATTACAGATCCTTAACCTTTCTGAATGTTTGACATGGAAATAAAGAAAACATTTTGACTTTTGTAAAGCGCTGCGAACCACGGAGGAAGGTGATAAATAATGTATTTTAGTAAATAATTTATTTCAGCACAGCCATTGCATTCTTACATATGAATAAGCCTCCTTACATGAGTGTCTGTAAACCTAATACATTATTTACATGCAAGAATAACAAAATGCTCTTGTAAAGAACCTGTTCCACAAACCATAAAAAACTTCTTCTAATGAGTAGAGTTTGAGTTTTATTAAGTCAATCTTACAAGTGATTAGATATTGAGCTTTCACAGAATCACAGAATGTTACGGGTTGGAAGGGATCTCAAAAGATCCTCTAGACCAACCCCCCTGCCAGAGCATGATCACCTAGATTATGTCACGCAGGAATGCATCCAGGTAGGTTTTGAATGTCTCCAGAGAAGGAGACTCCACAACCTCCCTGGGCAGCCTGTTCCAGTGCTCTGCCATCCTCACTGCGAAAAAGTTTCTCCTTCCATTTACATGGAACCTCCTGTGTTCCAGCTTGCACCCGTCGCCCCTTGTCCTGTCATTGGATGTCACTGAGAAGTGCCTGGTTCCACCCTCCTGACATTCAGCTTTTGCATATTTATAAACATTAATGAGGTCCCCCCTCAGTCTCCTCCAGGCTAAAGAGACCCAGCTTCTTCAGCCATTCCTCATAAGGGAGATGCTCCACTCCCTTAATCATCTTTGTGGCTCTGCACTGGACTCTTTCAAGTAGGTCCCTGTCCTTCTTGAACTGAGGGGCCCAGAACTGAACACAATATTCCAGATGCAGCCTCACCAGGGCAGAGTAGAAGGGGAGGAGAACCTCTCTCAACCTACTAACCACACCCTTCTAATACACACCAGGATGCCATTGGCCTTCTTGGCCACAAGGGCACATTGCTGGCTCATGATCATCCTTACCATAACTTCATCACTTTCTTTAGTGTAGAAACTTGGCAGTTCTTCCAGTTACTTGAAAGGCAGTCTTCACTAGTCATTGCTGTCTCTCTGAGTTCAGTCATCATCTCTATTTGTCTGTCCATTATATGTCTAGCTTTAAATTTTGGCAACTTAACACAAAAACGACAATACAAAATACAATAAACCAAAAAATTCCCTGTACTAGATTTCTCTGGAACAGTATTACAATCAGGTTTTGCTCCACAACTATTTTACTTTTCACTTTTGAGATGGACTATAAGGTACCTGTTTGACTACCCGGGACCTGCAGCCTGCCTATCAGTTACTGATTGACTTTTAATATATGATTTAGGAATCCTTCAAGGGATGCCCAAGAAGCTTCACCAAGAAGGTGAAGCAAAGCAAAAACAATCTGTCTGTCCTTTGTGCCCTCTATTTTAGCAGTCATGCATGCATAGGTGCACTTCTAACACACACTGATAACTAGAGAAGAAATAATAGAAATATATTAGCTGTTTTATCTAAACCTATTCTTTCCTGAAGTGAAAGAAATTATATGATTGTGAGAACAATAATTTCTATTATATGATGGTACTTTTTAATGAAAAGTTAATCACTTCTGCATTTAGAAAAAAATCTTCTACCATTTACAATGGTATCAAAAGATAAACAATTTGTATTTGGCAGTTGGCTTCCATGCAGCACATTCTAAAATTTAAAGAGTTGAAACTCATTTGAAAACAGGATACATTTGGTGACTTAGTTCAGTCACATATTTTTAATCATATCAGACATGGAATTTTACATTTAGGAGTACTCTAGAAGTGTACTCTTAGCTTTTCAGATATTTCTCTGTTTCTATCCAGAAATTTGTCACAGTTGACAATTTTTTTGCACTTGCTATTCATTTCTAGAAGCTACTGCAGGACAGAGATAGCAATTGGTAAAGAATTATTAATCACACACCTATAGTTGTGATCTGATTATCCATACAGTGTACTGACTACCCATATTGACTCTATAAGGGAGTCCTAATGCTTCTGAGAAAAAGATTAAAAGTTCATACAGTGCAACTAGCTAAAGTTTTTCCTTCAGTACTGAAAAACAAGCCAATGTCTTGCTATTGTGATGCCTGAGTGACTTGGAATACTGTTTGAAGCAAGTGGCTTTTGGAGAACTATTAATACATTTTTGTACCATAAATAATAAAAAAAAATAATTAGAGAAATAAATAAAACAAAATTAAAAAAAAATTAAAGCAATGCATTGGATTGATCAGTAGGCATTAAGATGGCAGATGCTAGAAATTGAAAAACACTGTTGGGCTCTCTCTCTTTAGAAACACATGCACAGTATGTGTTTCTTTAGTATGTAGTGTACTCTAAAGAAGACTGGCAAATAAAATCGGTTAGAAAAAGAAAGAATTTTAAAAGACTACAATCTCTAGAAGTTCCTTTAAGTGCAGTTCTGTTGTTCAAGTCTAAGTAGATGCTCTGGTCTTATTGAAAATTAAGAAAATGCGTACCTTCAATGTGTGCTTGTAAAGTGTGTTGATATAAACTAAATTATGCTTCATATAACAACAGAAGTGATAAACAACTCGTAGGTGGGAAGAAGGAATAGTGATACTTTAACATTTTTAAGACTGCTATTATTAATCAGAAAAATGTCATCTCTTCCATTTTTCTGAAAAGATACGAAAAATGCTGGCTGTTAGTAAGTGGTAACAGAAACATTTTAAAATCTTTTACATACTATATCACAGCTTCTGTTTCCAGGGAAACCACTTTCTTTATAACTGCCCACAGCAGCTTCACCATTAGGAGACCAGCTGTCAGGGAGGTCAGATGTCAAGGATAAGATCCAGGGTGAACTGAGGGAGAAATATAAAAATAATTAAGAATGAAAATGTGTATTATATTGGCAATAGTATACTGTGTATATTTATGGAAAGAGGTGGATTTTGACTATTTTTATCCTAGCTTTCATCTTGAGGAGACTGTTTCTGTATGCTGGCCATCTTTGAAGTATGGCATACCATACTGCCATAGAAAAATAAGTAAAATAAATATTAAAGCAAAATATGACTCAGTTGGCTGAAGCAAATACTGAAGAGTGCCCTTAGGCTGTTATAAAAACTGGCACAAGCAGTATATACAGGACAACTGGATTAATTTATTGAAGGTTTTCTCTGGAGACAATAGCTCATGTCCATTATGTTATTCTTCATGCATCAATAATAAATGAACACAAAAAGAAATAATAAAGGTTAATGAAATTCTTGCCAGCTCCTGGTGTTTTTTCATATCTTCCATACTGACAACTGTACCAAGTAACTGAGAATGTTCTCACAAGATGAGCTTCCACACACTGGTATTTTTGAGATGTTATTATGCAGCCAAGCATTTAATATTTTTCATTTATAAATTATTCTTGGAAGTGATGTATTTCCAGGCATTAGAAACAAAGCTTTTGAAAAGCGTCAGACTTCTCTTCATATGGAGAATATAGAAATAGATATACACAAGCAACAGAGGATAGGTAAAATTGGGTGGGATGAGCTAGGAGATGTGGAAGGAGGTAAAAATGTAGATATCTCTTTCTACTACAAGTAGAGGAAAAATCATCTTCTCTCATAACCTGTAACAGGAACTCCCTCTTCCTGTTTTGATCTTTTTGTTCTTTGTTTGTTTCTGTGTCTGAAGTTTTTTGTGTTATTGTGGGTGGCTTGTTTTTTAAAAAAATAAGTGGATGACTACAACCTGGATGATTCCAGTGTTTAGTAGTATGGATGGTCTTCACTGTGATTTCCATATGGATGACAGAACAAGATCCCCATTAGACTGTATACAGTCAGAGTAGGTTGGCTCCATCATTCTGTGAAAGGAATTCAGGGATCAGTAATACATAGATAGATAGGTAGATAAAGATAGATAGATAGATAGATAGATAGATAGATAGATAGATAGATAGATAGATAGATAGATAGATATAGAGTCTTTTTGTCATTGCAGACTTTTTATATTCTTCTATGTTAAGTTATGCATTCTTATGATAAACTTACATATATGCTTTGGGCTATGTAAAGAAGGAGCATCTGCTGGAGACAGCTCCTAGTGAAAGAGCATGTGATGACACAGAAGATATGTTTGATATCTCTTTCTTCTGTTCTAGGATCTCATACCCTGTATAGGACCAATCAGTACCCAGGCAGATTGCTTCAGGAATACATGGTTCTGGAGCATCCTGTTGGTAGCACAGGATTTGGAGGTCTCATGGTGAGGGACCATTGGAAATGAATCTGTATGCCTCCAAGTAGAGAAAAAAAAAAAAAAAAAGAAAACAAAAAAGAAAACATTTGTTCAAAATATGAACATTTCAATTTACTGGCCTAATCAAGATTGGAAGGTATTATAAATCATACTCTCTCCCTGGCAGGGAAAAGTCAGAAAACAGTAACTGTGCTTTTCTACATTATGCACAACACTGTTTCAGGGATTTCTTCAGAAAATCGTATGTACTTCCTTTTTGATGTTTTAGACAGATATCTCAAACTGACAAATAGAACATTTGGGAACTGATAACAAACATTTTGGTCCTGTAATATAATACTGTATTTGCAAAACAGGACAACTAAAGTACTTTTCAAAAAAAAAACAAACACCAAAAACACAACTTTTTTTTTTAATCATTTAAAGTAATAACTTTTCTTTTTCTTTTGCATAAATATCAGTATCATAGTTTCTCCTCAGGAAGATAGGAAGGCTTGCATTTTCAACTTTCTTGGAAGCTTTTGTCTACAGAATAGCCTCAAAAACTAAAAGGTGTTTTTTTTCAGGGCCGAACACCTGAAGTTTAACAAAGCCTTAGAATTCCTTGCAGAAATGAGCCAAAACTAAAGGCAATTTCTGCTTTTTGACTAAAACCAGACCATAATAAACTCTAAAGAATAAAATAAGCTCATGGACTTCACTCTATTCCCAAATATGTTGCAACCTGTAAGAATTACACAGGTCTCACAGTGGAACATAAATCCCTCAACTTTCTGGGAGTCTATACCTCATCACACTGAGTACTGGGACAGAAAAAATTCTTGAAATGAAGAAGTTGAATGTTTGACACTTCGTACATAAATCTTGAAGACAGAAAACCAGAGATTATTTCTTTGCAATATCAAAATCAGCTGGAGAGACAGGGGTAGAAGTCCAAGGAAATATTTAAGAACAAAAGAATCTGTCATATACATATCCTAACCTGAGTTATCAAGGTACTGCATCAAGTCAATGACATTGTGCTGTTTCATGTATGGAACAGAATCTTAAGTATCCTGGTCATGTGGAAACACAAGTTTCTTAACAGTTAATGTGATTAAGTCAAGTCATTTTACTTATGCATTGTTAAATTCAGGTTTCAAAGAAAGACTAGGTTTTTTACACAGATGCACTTTTGGGGAAGTTGGAATAGTTTTGTGATGAATATATGTGATTCATCTCATTTTGAACCTGGATTTAGAATGGGATATGAAGTTACAGAATTTAAGTTATGGAAAGTTGTCCTGGTTTGAGTGAAAACAGAACTAATTCTGTTCAGTAATTTTACTTTTCAGCTCAGTTCTTTTAATTAA
>WTSP01019610.1:0-10923 GCA_025331215.1 Actenoides lindsayi
GTCCGCGGGGCGTCGCGCGGCCGCGGGGGGGTCGCGGGCTGGCGGGGGCCCGCCCCGCGCGCCCCCCCCCCCCCCCCCCCCCCCCATCCCGTCGCGGTAACGGCCGCCCCCGGCTCAGCTGTTTATACCATAACTCCCGGGGCCGGCGTTATCCCACCATCAGCAGCCGGTCCCCCAACGATATCCATCAGGGGCCGCTTTGATTCTGCCCCGGCCTAATCTCCAACACAATTGCGTTTCCTCCGGTTTATTTTTGGCGTGGGAAAGCGAGCCGGGCTGCGGTGAGAAAGCCGGGAGGCTGCCAGCGAGCCCCGGCCGCCTTTTCCTGTATTTTACACCTTGCTCGAATTCCGCCCTTTGGAAAGGAATAATGGCTTTGGGATGTTTTTCTGAGCGGAGAGGAAAAGGATATTTCACCGCAGCCCTCGCTTTTCAAAGGCCCCTCCGCTGAGCCCCCCTCGGCCGGGGTTAGCGCGCCCGGCGGTGCCCGCCTCCGCACGCGGGGCATCCCCTGACGGAGGTGTATATGCGTCCTCTGTACACACGCGCGCATGGACAACCGAGCGATGCCAGCCCGCTCCTCTCTGGGGGCGGGTGGTTTTCCTGGCGGCCGGGTGGGGTGGGGCTGGGGGTACCCGAGAGGGACCCGTTGCGGGTGCTGTCCGGCGGCGGCTGACGCGGGGTCCGCTCTCCCCGCAGGCTCCCGGCCGCCCTCGAAGGAGTGGCTCATCAGCGAGATGTCGATCCAGCGGTCGCTGTCGGTGGGCGAGGACTGGTCGCAGGACGTGCAGAGCGGGCCGCTGACCCAGCTGCGCTACTCCTACCGGGTGGTCTGCACCGAGAACTACTACGGCGAGAGCTGCTCCCGCCTCTGCAAGGGTCGCGACGACCGCTTCGGACACTACGTTTGCGAGGCAGACGGCAGCCTGACCTGCCTGCCTGGCTGGACCGGCGAGTACTGCACCCAGCGTAAGTGGCCCGGACGGCAGCTGCGCGCACCGCCGGGAGGGGAGGGACGGAAGGATGGAGGGAGGGAAGGATGGAGGGAGGGAAGGATGGAGGGAGGGAGCGGGCGTCCTCCGCGCCCCAGTCATAGCCAGAACCGGGGCCTTCGTTGGCATCGGGTGGCCCCGTAAAGCCACAGTGCCTTAAGAAGCATCACCTGCTCTAGCTTCCCCAGGCCCTGGCTTGTGCTAACTGCTAACTCTGTGGGGTAGGGATGAGGGCCAAGAGGCCTTGGGCAAACGCGACCCCCCCCAAGGCATCAGGGAGAGGACTTGGGACCCAAAATCATGTCCCCTTGTCTTGTTCTGCCAGTTGGCCCAACCCTGGTTCTTTGCGGCCGGTCCTTAAAATACAGTGCCTTCAACAATGCTGCAACCAGGTATTGCACACAGTTACCCAGTAGGCATTTGGAGCCGTGTTTTCATGCTGACCTTTCCACTCCCTGCCTGGAGAGAGAAGGTTGCACGCTGAGGACTTTGCCCCCTTTGGCTGCAACTCCCAAGGCTGAGCTTCACCTCTGTGAGCGTTAGCAGCAAAGCGTGAGCTAGTAGAGAAAGGATCTTGGCTGATATCCCTGAAGCAGCGATACCTATTCCAAGTTACAATGCTAGCAGCTTGCCCACACAAATGCTTCCACCATTCCTGCTGCCAGAGGAGATGGGACAGGTGTTGTGGTGCAGCACTGGGAATCTATATTGTAAGCTCAAACGTATGCTTGGCTTTTTTCGGTTTTGTTTAGCAGTAGCCAAAGCTGCCTCCTCTTGCTCCTTTTCTAGCAAGAGTTGCAAGAGTTCACATTTGTTGTGTAAACACAAAAACTAAAGGACAGTTTGTCAAATGTTAGCTCTCCTTGTTCACTTCCTCCTGCTCCAGAACTCCCCGTACCGACAATTTTCAAAACAAAGCTTTGAAAGTGCAAAACTGGTTCTCAAAGTATTTTTTAAAAGCTGGCATTTGTGCTTTTAAAAGTGTATTCTCTAGTGCCATGTGTATTTACCTAAACATTTCTGCTTTTTTATGTTCTCTTTGCAGCCATCTGTCTGGCTGGATGTACTGAACAGAATGGATATTGCAAGAAACCCGGAGAGTGCATGTGAGTAGATGGCAATTGCAATCTGAACTTCAGTTAAAATGTCACCTTGTAATAGAAACTTAAACTCTTTTCCATGTCATTAATGTTTTAATCTGACTTTTCTTTTAGCTGTCGCTCTGGTTGGCAAGGCCGCTACTGTGACGAGTGCGTTCCCCATATGGGCTGCCGCCACGGGACTTGTAAAACACAATGGCAGTGCATATGTGATGAAGGATGGGGTGGCCTCTTCTGTGATCAAGGTTAGTTCTAAAGGTTGTGCTTATGGCTCTAGATTGGGTACTCCTCAGTACTAGACCAAGGAGTCTGACCCATCGGATCTGGAACTAAATTTCTGCGAGGCACATGTTCATAGGCATCAGTTTGTACCACTGCTGTCTTAGATATCAGTTCTTCTATTAGTAGTAATATTGTTTGAAAACAAGCAAATCTTTCTGGTAGATGCAGGTTTTTTTTCTTGCAAAAAAACCCCCATTTGTCTCTTCGAAAAAAAACTAACAACCTGGATGAGTGTTGAACAGGCAAGTTTTCTGCCTGCTCAAGCTAAGATTAACTTAATCCCTGTACAACTATAACAATTCACTAAACAGTTCCCAGCAGCAGTAAACACCATCATTTGGGCCTTCCTTATTTTGCATACAAGGAAGTTAACTCATTTGATAAGTCTGGAGCATGAGAGAAAAATCATGTAAGCAAGAATGAAAAGTACAGGTTCCATTTTAAGGTACACCAGACCACTTCCACCTATTCAACCCACTGAATCACTGAACTGCAGCCAGCTGAGCAGTCATGTCCTCAAGGCCATATATGCACTGTTGGCACTGAGACCATTAAGTGCTCAAAGCAAACCAAGTATTTTCAAGGCAGTTATAGGATTAATATGGCAAAGTCTGAATTAAGCAGGAAAAGTAAAGTTGCAGATTTCTTTCTGCTTGTAGTTATCTATTAATGAGTTGTATTCCAATTATGCTATGGTATTTATAGAGATAATAAAAATTTTCTACTTACGTCCTATGAACTTGTGTGCTTAACCTCTGTCACAAATTTAAAGGAAAAAAAGAAGGACCATCAAGCTTGGCAGAGCGTTTAGTTTAAACTACTAACAGTAATAACAAGAGAGCATGGTAAATAAACAATAAAGGGTTTATAGTGTTTGTTTAACCCTCTCCAAGCCCAAGCATCTATATTTCCTCCTTGCTTCCCCAGAAGGCGCCTCAGAGCACACCTTTTAAAGATGGGGCTCACTGTTTTAGTATATGACACATTATGCACAAAGTGTCCATAGCACCATGGCGCGTCTTTCGGAGAACACACGCTTAAGAAGTACAATTTCCAACTTGGCATCTAAATCCTGCTGTAGCTAACGGGTTCACGCACACAAAAAAAGGGAGAGTATACCAAAGCACTAAGAAAGTTAAATTTTTGCCAGGTCTCTCAAAACTCAGAGCTCATGTATTACAGTGATGGACATAGAGAAATGTCTAAAATCGATGAAAATCTTAAATCATCTCATTATTACTAATAACCTGGATGATCATCTCCACTATTTCTCCTGATAGCAAAATGAAATACTTAATTGAAAATCCTGTCTTTTTTTTTGTCGACTAAGGCGTTTTTGTACGGATGCCTTTTCCCAGCTGTCAAAGACGCTTTCTCTGACACCTGGTATCTTTGCAGATCTGAACTACTGCACTCACCACCGACCATGCAAAAATGGAGCAACTTGCATGAACACGGGCCAGGGCAGTTATACATGCTCGTGCAAACCCGGCTTTACTGGCGTCGACTGTGAACATGAGATCAGCGAGTGTGACAGCAATCCCTGTAGGAATGGCGGTAGTTGCACGGTAAGGGCATTTTAAATGTAAAGCCTCTGTGTGAAGCAAGCCCCAGTATACCTTTTCAGAAATGGTTCTGTAACAACGTAATGGGAATTCGATAGCACACAGGTTCATTACTGACGCTTGCAACTATCGTACTGAACCCTTCCCGAGAGGTGTCAGGGGAGGAAGTCTGTTACAGGAGGAGATGTATCATCTAGATTAGAACTAGTCAACTGATCCTTAGGTTTCTGTGGCAGCCATTATGAGAGTTCGGCAAGACCAGCGTTGGTGAGGGAACAGATCTGTAAAAAAATAAGCACCTCGAACCAAAGTTCATAAAGAAACACACCAAGTCTGTATTTTAATAACAAGTAAAAGAAAGCTTCTGCTTTCTGCCATGGGAGTGTAGTGCCAGACAACGTGAGGGCAATCAGCTGAAACACTGTCTGTGAAACAGGGTTCTGCATTTTTAGTTTCCTACAGTCTAGAGTTTCAGTGTGTTTTCAGATCCAGTCAACGATTGATTCTACCTGATCGATTATAGATATCAAATGTAATCTGATGCATGTTTAGGTTAAAGCTAAGGGCGCAAGACCCTAACTCCCTTATCCCAAGGACTTGGACATACAGTGCTTGGAAACTAGAAGCAGTTTTGTCGTGAACTAAGTGGTGGGATTTACCCATGGCAAAGCAAGGGTTCTCATGCTGAGGATAAATGGCCTGATCACAGCCGTGTAGGTTGATACATGCCATTCTGCTCTGGGAGGACCTCAGGGATCCCCTTAGATGGTAGCGGTGTTAGTGATGTTTTTGTCTCACTGCCTGTAGGCTCCCCACAACTTCACCTGCTCTGCCTGCATAGCTGCATTACTCCTACACGCTGAGCATGGCCGATTCACAACCGTATCCCTCACAGTCCAGCCTGCAGTTATTTACTCTCCAAATGTCACTTTTGCCACATCAGTGTGGATAAGAAGGGACTGAAAAACACTCGCTGTGGACCAAAAATAAGCATGGAAGCAGCTGTCATTTGGTGCCATCACATAACAGCGGCCTAACGTTGTGTTTTGCAGGATATGGAGAACGGTTATCACTGCCTCTGCCCCCCTGGCTACTATGGCACCCACTGTGAGCACAGCGCTTTGACGTGCATAGATTCTCCTTGCTTTAACGGTGGCACGTGCTTGGAAAAAGAACAAGGGGCCAGCTACACTTGCGTTTGCCCTTTTGGCTTCACGGGGTCAAACTGCGAAAAGAAAGTAGACAGGTGCACAAGCAACCCCTGTGCAAACGGTGAGTCTTTTTAGCAAAAAAAAATCTCATGTTGCTGACTCGTTTGTGCTTTTCAGTGCAGAAGTGATAGAAATCCAATCTGACCTCTACTCTTCCTCTAATACATTAGTCCCTCTCCCCAACTGTATTCCACAGCTACCCTAATTTTAGTCTCTTGCTGGCAGGGGGGGGAACATTGGCATTTGCTATGCAACAAAACAATGCACAGGGTTTATCACGTGATGGGGAAGATGGCAGAATTAAGTAAATTAAATTATCTTTATTACGTATTTAGAAGGGATGTATTTTTAAGACATGGTGGTAAAATTAGGTCAACTAGAAGGAACTTTTATATGCGCGGTTGTTTTGTAAAATAACCTCCCTCTTCTTGAGATAATATAAAATGCTAACTAGGGAGAGGTTTAGGTTTCCAAGTGAAGTGCATTGCAGACTAAATTTTTCTTATTTTACTTTTTTTCCCCACAGATGGTAATTGCTTTTACCTTGGTCAGATTCGTGTGTGTCGTTGTCGGGCTGGTTTCTCTGGTCAGAAATGTGAGATAAACATCAATGATTGTGCCAGAAACCCATGTTCCAATGGGGGAACTTGTCATGACCTGATCAACGATTACACCTGCACGTGCTTGCCAGGCTATAGTGGCAGGAACTGTGACATCAAAACCAGAGATGAATGTGCTTCTGGGCCGTGTGAGAATGGAGGCACGTGCTACAGCGGACTTTATAGCGCTAACTTTGTCTGCTACTGTCCTTCTGGATTCATGGGCAATCGTTGCGAATTGCCAGTTTATTCAGTGCCCATTACACTTCCTCCTAAACCAGTCCCCTGGATTGCTATATCCATGGGGGTGGGGCTGGTGGCTTTGCTCATACTGTTCTGCATGATAGCAATGGTCATCAGGCAGATGAGGATGCACCCAGAGCAGGACTTGGAGACCATGAACAATCTGTCTGACTTCCAGAAGGACAATCTCATTCCGGCTTCTCAGCTCAAAAACACCAATAAAAATAAAGACCTTGAAGTGGACTGTGGGCTGGAGAAATCAAACTACAAACCCAAGAATCATAAACTGGACTACAATCTGGTAAAAGACCTGACAAGTAGAGGGACACAGGAAGATAAATATTACAAAAGTGAAAAGTGTTTAGGAGAGAAGTCTCCCCTTCGACTACACAGGTGATAATACAGTCTTACTTCTAGTATTTCTTACAGCCTCTCATCTTTATACTGGTCTAGAAGCAGATGAGAAAATATGGGGGGGGGGGGGAAGAAACCCTGAGCAGATAACATACAAGACAAACCAGACCAAAGCCAGGAATTTTCTTCATGTTGGACTATGTGTGTCACGGCCAAGTGGTATCCTTAGCTCACTCAATTAAGTTGAACGTTTGTGCAGGGTGCTGCTAGTATGGGTACTGTGAAGGGACAGGGGAGTGGCTAGGTCAGTGGTCAAAGTGAGAGGTGTCTTTTGTCCCTCAATAGATCTTGAAGGAACAACAGTTAAGGCATACAGTGATTAAAAACAAGTATTTTGCTTACTAAGAAGGCAAAATGGTCCGTTTACTGAGAACAATGATAGAGTGAAAAAAAAAAAGGGGGCAGGTATTCACTGGCTCATCAGTCTTCTGATACGTGTACTGAAAGTCTTGTCTGTGATCTACTTGTAGCTGTTACACTGAAGGATCTGAGGAGCACACTAGTAGGTTGGACATGACAGCAGCATAGGAAGACTAGCTATTTCTTTCTAGTATAATGTCCTGCCATCACGTAGAACATGTGAAATTTCATCCTCTGCACTTCCCTCCCACACCTTCGTGACTGTCTTATTCCACCCTTCTATATTCATGGTAGATTTTGAGAGCCAGGCTTGTTCCTAATCAGCTAACGTTCTTTTCTCTCTCCCCTGCCTTAGTGAAAAGCCGGAATGTAGGATATCAGCGATATGCTCTCCAAGGGATTCAATGTACCAGTCTGTCTTTGTCATAACAGAAGAAAGGAATGAGTGCATCATAGCCACAGAGGTAAGAAAGTACACAAGTGGACAGGCACAAATTCACATATTAAAGGGATAAATTATCCTTTAGAATTACATCTGAGAAGACTACTCTATTTCCAGGGATCCCGGTGCCTCCCAGGCTTCACATCTCCTGTTCTGTGGCCCACACAGAACATACAGAGAGGAAAATAAAGAAATTAGCAGCTCTGATTTTATTAAACTAGAAGTTTCAAGCTTAGATAAATCAGTGGGAGATGAAAGCACCAAACATCAGCGCACAAAAATTCAGCGCATCATAGGATTATTTCCTCTTAAATAGATAGTCAGCAAAAATGGAAATAATAATCATTCATAAGCCCATTGATATAAAGCCACATTTTTTCCCAGGACTACAACGGATAATCTGTGTTCTGCAGAAACAGTCAAAGCTATAAATTTCCAGCAGAGGATGGAAGGTAGCTGAATGTGTCTGTAGATAGTCATAATAGCCTTTTAGGAAGTCTGTAATAAGGTAATTTCAGCCTCTTGGCATTTAAGGTCCAGCTATGTATTCTCTAGCAGAAGTTAATGCTGTTACTGAGAAACACATCTAGATTTTGATGCTATATTGAAAAGTCGGAGGACAAGTACAAGAAAAAGGAAGGGCCTATCACTGAACTTTAAAGACTTCAAAAAGCAGCTATTGAGGAACCAACCAGTTCCCGAAGAATTACTGAATCTTTGGAAAAAAGGCTCAGTGGAAGTTAAAGGCAATGTGACACTAAGCAATACCTGCCTTCTTCAGTGTAGCCATCTTTAGGATTAGTTTCAGACTCCAGGAGAGAGAAGCTCACTGTGCCATATAGCAGCAGTCTGTGAAGTCAGATCTGCAGGATTCTGTCTCCCTTCCCAGGGCGGGTATCACATTTCCTCTTGAAGGCAAGTTGGAACACAAGCGAACCAACAATATTAAAAGTTGAAGACTAAGTGAAAAGACTTTCAAAGATACAAATGACAGCTAGACGCTTCATTCCCATTCATTGACCTAAATACCGGCTCTTCCTTTGAAGATCTTGCCGACCAAACCTAGACTCCCAGATTTACATCAGGCATCTCCAGAAGTGTTTTTATTTTCAGAATGACAGCACCTGAAACCATCTCTACATCATTCAGGCTTAATGCTGCTGAACACAAGCTATTTAACTCCGCTATATGGTTTCTACAGAGACCTAGCGTTAAGCACCCAGATCAGTGAGCATTCTTCTCCTCAGTGCAGGTAGAGAGGCTACCCATCATAAAACCAATTTTTGCTGGTGATTCCTTGTCTTTGGACCAAGACAAAAACATGGAATATTGTTAGTTAAACTGCAGTAGTGTCTGACAGTTTGCCATAATTGAATTACAATTTGTTAGTTTGGCAGTACTCTGTCTGCCGTGCCTCCTTCTCATTCCTGGTATTATTTTATATCCTGACAGGTATAAGACTGAAAATCAGCCCATTTGCACCTCAGATTTGGTAATGCCAGTAGATGGACGTTCCTGCTGCATTGTTTACAATTCAGAACTGGATTGGACTGTTTCTAATTACATGCAACTTGCTGCTCTCAGGCGGAGGATGGAACTGGGTGAACTGGACAGACTGTGAATTTACTGAAAGATGCAATACACCTTTTTGTTCTTTCTGCCCTTGTTTGAAGTTTGACACCAGAAATCTCACTGGCTATAGAAGAGGGGAGGCAGAGGGAAGAGAGGGGGGTTAAAAATGTTGTTGTTTTAATTTGTTTTTAAAAGATACACTGAGGCCAGTTCCTCATGGACAGACCCCTGGCTTTCCAGAACTCTGGTTATGGGAGGTGCCGGTAGATGAGGAGGCACTTAACTATCACAGATGTTGCCATGGAAGGTGTGAAGAAAGACACATTGCTATGCAGATAATGGATACAGTATAAATGAAGTCTCCATTTTTTTTCTGGGTTTAAAAGTGCCTAAAATGTGTCGAGAGAATCTAACAAGCCCAAACAGAGACTTGACTGCTCTTCTTGCAGTTACCTGAACAGTATTGGGCAGGGGTGGTTGATACTTCCTGCTACACATCTATTTGCCTCTCCTCTCTCTTGCCACATGTACTGGAGACTGTGTAAGGGGTGAGAGGAGGAAGGAAAGAGGAATGCCGAATTTACATGTCAACTCATTTGGTGATGCTTTGGAGAACTGATTGACCCAAGCCACACTATGGGACAGGATTTCTGTGGATTTAAACGTTCAAGAAGGACAAGTTGTAATGAGGAATGTGTACTGCCCCTTCCCCATTGATAAGGAAGAGGTGTGATCCCAGCTCTATTTAAAGCCTTACAAATGCGTTTAAAATCAATCAGCTCCTAGAACCTTTATGTGCTGAGCTGTCTCAGCTGTTTTCATGCCCTTTGCACTACCGGTGATTGTGAATAGACAGAACTTTTTTATTCTCCTTCCTCATTCTCTCCCCCTTGCCTTATTTTGTCACAAATCTAGGGGGTTTATGTGGTGTTTCTGAATTAGGTGCCACCTTCTACTGCAAATAGTCTCAAAATTGCAGCTGTTAACTTTCTGAAGGAGAAGAAGCAATGTGACACCCCCTTTCCCCCCATTTCTCCATCTGGTTGAAAAACGCCACCTCCTGTCCTTCATCCAGGTTCCAAATGCCCAGTAGCAAAGCATCCACTGAGACACCCTCTGCCAAGACAGGTGGAGATTAGAGTTAGAAGGTTCTAGGCTCATCCTGTTTCTTTCCTACCCACCCACTGCTACATGGAAAAGGGGGAGCCTGCCCCTGGAAACCAGAGGCATGCAGAAGCTCTTTTCTTTTATACATATTCACAGCATTAATACCGGACACCCCAGTGGAAAGTGCTGTGATACGAATGAGATGAGATCGTGGGGTGGGGCAGAATGAAGAGCGAGGAAACAAGATCTCTGAAGAAACCTGGATCGTACTATCTCTGGGACAGTGGTATTTCTGCCCCTGTAAATCCTATTGTTGGACTAGCCCATCTACTGCCTCGAACTGTGCAGACAAGACCCCTTCATAATGTCCACTACTGACCTTCTGCTCTGACCACATAGGACCATTTTGAAGATGACCTTCAGAAATCAATAATATGGATTTTAGTTTGTCTGTTTGTAGTTTATTTTGAAGACTAGTATTTCAGTAATTTAAAAGAAAAAATCAGAAGCACTGAACTTTCTACATTTTATAACATTATTTTGTATATAATGTATATTTATAATCAAAACAGAAGTGTAAATATGTTTATTACTTCTCATGTAATGTTTTTAATGTGATGACAAAGTTTGAATTTTATTTTTTTTTCAAGCAATGAAAATACTTTCCTGCTACTATGAAGTTTATTGTGGTTTGTCCTTTTACACTTCAGGTTCCATGATTCTTTGACAGCCAAGGTTACGTGAAGCCCCAGAAGTAAAGCTTGTCTGCCTTGCTCCTTGCAGTCAGCGCTGCATTTACATTTTGCCCACCAACTGCTGTCAGCTGCTTTTTATAAAATGGCTAAACTCTTAACTGAAGTCAACAAAGTTGTTCAGCTGAGTGGCAATCATCTGACAGAAAAGTTATATATATTTATATTATCATATATTATCCTATCTTTAAAATTTTAATTATTTTTTTTAAAATAAACAATTTACATACTTGCTTTTTAAATTTTTTTTCAAAAAATTATAACCACATTCCACTCAACTAAAT